>JARHVA010010528.1:0-158902 GCA_037957365.1 Torreya grandis | reverse complement strand
ACTATCATTCCATTTAGACCTCCCCACCATCAAAATCATTTTTTTCTATGGGGGACTTGACAAATCCCTTGGTGCTTATACCACCTCTCTTCCACCTCGACCATTCACTGCTAGTTTCTCTTATCTAGATAAGCCAAAACTTCACTAAGACATACCTTCATTACTGTGCTTGGAAAGGCTTTGATCTTGGGTGATATGAGCATGGGCCTACACAAATTGGTCACCATCAAAACTAAGAAAGCCACATAAGAAGCATGGCCTTGGTTTCATCTTACACAATAAAAATTAACCCAAACCACCTTTGACCACCATTGCTAAAGAAGGACAACCCCTTTCCTCACCATCCTCTCCTTCACTTGCATGTGAGGATGATGACATTCATCCCACCTAACTTGTTTTTTTTTTCAACATGATCAGCATAGGACCCCTAACTTATCAAAAGGAGGGGGAAATCATAACCATCCCATTGATCCATCCTAAAATGATAGGAGAAGACTCTCCTCCCATTATACATTATCTAGTGTCAAGATGATGATTTCTATCCTCACCTACCCTTATGCCCCAGATTCCTTAATCCACAAATCCCTTCCTGCTAAGACCTCAACCATGTTGCATCAATCCACCATGAATATCAACTTGGGTACTTCAAATAACCCCCACATTGTCAAATGTGGCCAATCACTAAATGTTAAGGACCTTTGAGACTTCCCCCTCTTTCCTCCAAGATCACAACATAGCCTTTGTTTGATCCTATAGTAATATGCCTAAAATTGACCCCTCCATTAGTACCCATAACATAGTCACTCATCATGATACCAAGCCTGTCAAGCAAAAATCTCTGATGCATGCATCCTCTCATAGCCCTTCTCATCAAGGAAGAGATTCATCATCTTTTATCTGTTAACTTCATTCAACCTATTGCTATCCCCAATGGATCTCAAATGTCATACCTATCACTAAATCCATATGGGGACTACACATTTATGTGGACTTTTATGACCTCAACCTCACTTGCCCTAAGGATGACTTTTCTCTACCCAACATTGACTAGCTTGTTGATCTTACAGTCAAACATGAGATGTTATCTCTTGTGGACACATTTTTGGGTTACAATCAAATCTTAATAACCTTTGAAGATTAGCATAAAATAAGCTTTACCAACCCATGGGGGACCTTATACTATAGAGTCATGTCTTTTAGGTTAAAGAACATTGGTGCAACCTACTAATGTGTCATGACCTAATCTTCCATGATCTTATCCATAATATTATAGAAGACTATGTGTATGATCTTCTTGGAAAATCAAAGCTATAAAAGGATCACATGATTGTCCTCAAAATAATATTTGAGTGGCTTATCCACTATCATGTTTTTCTTAACCCCAATAAGTACATTTTTGGGGTCTTATCACGAAAGCTTATTAGTTTCATTGTCTCCCTTCAGGGAATCAAAATTGATCCCACCAAAATCAAAGAAATCCTAGACATGCTTCCTCTAACCAACCTCAAGCAACTTTGTAGCCTGTAAGGAAAAATTTAGTCCATTTATAATTTCATTTCCTAGTTTTTAGACCAGTGCCAACCTTTCACCACCTTCTAAAGAAGGATATCTCTTTCAATTAGAATTGTGATTATTAAAAGGCCTTTTATTCACTAAAATAGTACCTTTTGTCACCACCTATCCTCACCCCTTCCAAGGATGATCAACCTTTCTACCTTTATACCTCTGTGACTGACCATTCCCTAATGGTAATGCTAGCTCACCATGATGAACAACATAGAGAGCAAGTCATATATTACATTATCCACACACTTTTAGAGTATGAGACTCAGTGCACCCATATTGAGAAGCTTTGCTTAGATTTAGTCTTCATGGCCACAAAACTTTTCCACTACCTTCTTAACCATAAAACCTATGTCATAACCAACACTGACCCTCTTAAGTACATACACTCCAAGCCATATCAAAACCAACATATGGCCAAGTGGATTATGCTCTTAGTAGAGTTTGATCTTGAGTTCCTCTAACATAATTCAATTAAGGGGCAATTCATTTCCAGCCAATTGGTTGAGGAAACTTTAATGAATAACCAACCCCCTCCCTTTGAGTTTCTAGATGAGTCCATCATGACCCTCTCTCAAATGGATTTTACCCATCAAGTCACCATGTTCTTTGATAGATCAAAATGTAAACATGGCATGGGAGCTGGTATAATCCTTATCCCATTTGATGGTTAACCTTTCCCTTTGTTCTTCAATCTTTATTTTGAATATACTAATAATATGGTTGAGTACGAAGCCTTAGTGATAGGCTTTCAAACTGTCTTATCCTTAGGAGTCAAAATGATCAATATCTTTAATGACTCCCAACTTGTGGTCAATCAAATCAATGGATCTTATTAGTGTAAGAATGATGTCTTAGAACAATACAAGAAACTATTTGATGAACTCTTAGCATCATTTTAGCACTACTACATCTAGTCAACCCCATGATCTACCAACAAGTTCGCTAACACCATCTGTACCTTTAGACTCTAATTTATTTATCATTATCCATAGACTTACCCAACCTTTCTCTGTCAAACTAGATTCTCTCACCATTTTCAATGTGGAGGAGACCGAACCTGACCTTTGGTATTGGCAAACCTTTGACTACCTTAACCTTGTGATAGTTCCTTATGGCCTCTCTAGGAATGCTAAAAGAGAATTTATTCATTTTAGATCATGATATACCATTATGGGAGGAATTATTTATAAATGTGGCTTTGATGGCCTCCTTTTTCATTACTTACGTAGTCATGAAGCCTCTCAAGCTATCAAAGAAATGTATAATGGTATTTTGGGGGTCATTTTAGTAGCCTTGCTATATCTAAGTGCATCCTTAATCTCAGCTATTACTCGAATACCCTTAACCAAGACTATTGTGATTACGTGAAAAAACATGTTAAGTGTTAACAACATGCTAATTTACATCATGCACCTAGCTATAGCCTTTGGGTCTCTACCAATTTTTGGCCCTTTTCATAATGGGGTCTAGAACTCATTGGGGAAATTAATCCCCATTGCTCATAGTGACACCATTCAATTATTATCATCATGATCGAGTATTTTACCAAGTGGTTAGAGGTTATTCCTCTAGTCTCAAACAAAGTGGAGAAGATTGTTAACTTTATCAACCATCATATCATCTACAACTTTGGTGTTCCTCATAAGATTATCATCGATAATGGTAAATCCTTTAAGAATAAGCAAGTCTAGGTTTTATGTGATGCATTCAACATTAAGTTAACTTTCTCCTCACCCTATCACCCTCAAGTGAATGGACAAGTAGAAGCCTCTAATAAAACCCTTAATAATATGCTAACTAAAATGGTTGATGAATTAGGTTAGGATTAACATATGCATATCCCCTTCACCTTGTGGGCATATTATACTAGCATTAAAATCCCTACATGTGCTACCCTATTTTCTCTTGTGTTTAGAGAAGAGGCCATCTTTCCTCTAGAATTCCAAATCCCCTCTCTTCACATATCTTTAAAAGATCTCATTTTTGAGAGCAATTATCATCACCACCATTTAGCCCAACTAAAGCTACTCGATGAACATCATTTAGCATCCCTCACCCACCTTCATTTCTACCAAGATCATATCAAACATGCCTATAAAAAATAGTTTAAAGTGTAGGAATTCAATATCAGAGACCTCATCCTAAGTTAAAATCAGCATGTCACTAATATGGAGAAAAAAAAGTGGTGCAAGTTTGATTTCAATTGGCTTGGACCTTATATCATAACCTGCAAGTATGAATTAGGAGCTTTTCAATTATCTTCTCTTGAAGTCCACCCAGATATTGAGCCCCTTAATGATGCGTATCTATGCTCATTCTTTTATTAAGAAGGATTGTGCTCACCTTTTATTTAACTTAAGCTCATCCCTTGTTATCTATCCACATTCATATCCCTATTTTAGGAGAAGTTGATTAAAAATGAATCATGTGATTATCCATCACATTCATAGCCTAATCTTGAACAATGGGCACCATGACTCTACCATGACATGGTTCTCATGATACTTTCCACACCTTTTTAGGATGGATCCCCATGATCATTTTTACCTAAGCCTCTTTAAGTCTAACCAACCTTCTAGTGCCCTTGGTTTTACTAGAATAAAGGTCAACCACTAAGCTATCCTAAGCACATCTATGTCAAGCCAAATTAAAGCAATCAAAAGTATACCATCCCAATCATTAGAAATCATGGGTCACTCCTAGCATTTACAGACTGCTCCCTTGAAGGACATCTATTGAAACTTTATTTAAAATTTTCCAAAATAAGGTTGATTTTTCCCTCAAAGGATAACCACCAAGAGAATCAAACAAATCAAATAAACATATACCACTCTCTTGAAGGATGGCTAAGTAAAGTATTTTTTTTAAGCATAACAATTTCTTATAATCTTCCTACATCGATCAACTTCCCATATACAACAATAAAACAAAAGTCCCTTAATCACAATCAAAATAAAATCAAACTAATATAAAAATCCATAATCAAATCTCAAGAAACATAATAAGGTGAAATTTGTAATCAAATTTCACAAGTAGAATTCTCGCATCAATCTGTCTATAATCTAGCTTGCAATAGACTTGTTTATACTGATTCTTTGGACACCCATAGAAGAGGCATGCTAGTCTCACAAGAAGGTTTAATTTTTCACCCATCTCCCCTATAAGAAAGGAATTTTTGAGCTTACTTAACATTATGTGGCCAAGACACTTTTTAACCAACTAACAAACACTCATGCAAAGCCTTTGAAGGGATTATATTCATTAAGCCAATCCAAATTTGGTTTTGTTTTAGTCCTTGTTAATGAAGAAGCACCATGTTCTCTACTTATCCTATCATGACTAGTTGATATTCTCATTATGGAATTTATCTCTTGATTATATTCTTTATTCTCCCATCTGCTATTATTAATTAAATTGCCTCATGTGTTTTATCATAAAAATTAACAATAATCATAACCATAAGCATAAGCATAACTATACCATGCATGATAATCACATCCATAAGCATTTAAACAAATCAACCATTTTCTAACACATGTCTAAAAATAATGAAATTCAAAATACTCATTAAAAATTAACATTTCATAAGTAATTAGGAAGCATAACCATAAACCAAAACCAGCTCATGCTTAGATAAGCATATATCAGTGTCTACACAACCATAGCATAAGCATAATCCATAAGCAATGTAAACATCATATCATAAGCAATAAGCACCAAATTTAAATCATACATCATGAGCATGGGCAATAAACAAAGATCACACACACACACACACACACACACATATATATATATATATATATATATATATATATATATATATATCATGAGTCAAATAAACATCATAATGTGTACACATAAATAATACATGTAATAAATGTGTATCATCTCTCTCATATACATATTGCATCATCGACACATAAGATGGTATCACAAATCAATAACATATACATTTATCATGTCATATATCATGCCCCTAGGGCACCACTACCATTGGCCCCTCCTTCTCCTCTACTTGCACTACCATCTAGTGTCGATCCTCCTAAGATGCCTATATGTTCACTCACTATAGATGCCCACTAGCCATGTACTCTCCATATCTCAACTCTTGTGGACATTGTACCAACACTATAGCCTCATAGTATCTCAACTCTTCAACCATGGCTAAGTACCATGTCCTTGGGATCATATTAGGTGGTTGCTTATTGGTGTTGCTACAAATCCTACCATTTACCTCAGTGTATCTCTCTCATGAGTCACTAACCCAAGGGAGATCCTTGACTGATCTCACTCTCCTATCAACATGGAAACCTAACCTTGTAAAGTGATAATCTAACCCTATAATGTGGTCACTTGTCCCTATAAAACTATAATCTAGGCCTATCCATCTACCAGTGTTGCCCCTAACTATCCATCCTGACCAGCACCCTATACCTATCCTCTAATAGGATCCATATCCATAGCACATTAATCCCTATCATCCCATCCAAAATCAGCTACTACATATCAATTCTAGTACCATCCTGCATAGCTATCAACAAAATTGGCATCATCTATCCCTGCTCTCATAGGTAACTCTTCATGGTTCAAAACTACATCCATTGGTTGTGGCTCAGGTAAGAAAAACTCTACATCCTCCCTCCTGTATCTAGGGAATAGACTAAGAATCCCCTATATGAGACAAAGCTACCTCCAAACTTTATCAAAGGGGATAAGCTTCATCTCCCCTTCTCTCTACCAATATATCCATCTCCAACTCTTCAAAAATAGAGTATGATAACTATAGAGGGCCCACTTAGGCTAGCCCACATATGGTCTCTAGACCACATCACTTATAACTAAACCCTCTAATGCATCTCAAAACTAGTCAATGTCTCTGATACCTCGTATAGCACCTATCAAAGCATAATCTCCCCTCCATCTTAGGAAACTAACTCTATAATATGCCTATGCATAGCCATCCCATGGCATCCCTAAGGTTTGCAAAACCCAAATATGCTCATATGCCTAGTAATGGAGCATGAATCCAACACTGATCCCATATCATAAGTGAGCTCTGAATGCCCAAATCTCCCTATATATCTAAAACTAGTAAGACTGGTGCCCACCCAAACACAGTCCTCCTAAGTAATATCTCTACCATTAATCCTAATAGAAGATAGGGAAAGCATACACTACTCAAATCTAGTAATGCAAAATAAGACACCACCATCATCATCATTGTCATCAACCATCTCTTATCTAGAGCCCTTTGGTATAGTGGCCTATAACATAAAACACCTGAATGAAACCTGGTGTGAACCTGATCCTCACCATATAGTAGCTCATCTGCTTATCCCTCTCCTCACTCTCAATATGTTAAATAGGTTCCTCTCAAATTAGCAACCATGTAATCCTATGGACATCCTCAAAGAGGATGGTAATCTCTCCAATCAATAGTAGGAAGGTGTTAGTGGCTAGATCCCATCTCTCGATGAGGGCCATTATCATTATCACATCTCATGAAAATCATTGATAATGTTTCATGGATCCTAATCCAACCTCCCCTATATGCATCCAATCATCTCTGGTCATCCCTCTATGGACCTTAGTGAAGATCCTTGACACCTGATCCCTCATTTAGATCTAGTCTCATGCCTATAAAAATCAAAGTTAGCACATGTCACCATTGCTCATTTCTAAATTGACCTCATTATCAACCTATACCCACCTCTTTCAACCTATTCTAAACTAACCCACAACCATATACATCATTACCTCTAAAACTTTAAAACAACCCTCACCCACAAACATTAAAATGCCTATCTTAACCTATCACAATAACACCTAATGATTTATTCACAAAACATCTACCCTAACCAACAAAATATTTAACATCCTACTTTAACCTATAACACTGTCCCTAAACCATAAAATCAACTTTCAACCCAACACATTATTCCTATTTGAAAATCACCTACCTCAAACTTACACATAGTTTCATTTACCCACACCACTTTCAAAACATTTCAAACCATTCATTTACATCTTTTTATAAGCCTCTCTTAACAATGCTTGATCGTCAATGATTCACCTGAACCATCGATGGTTTAGTCAATATTTTTTCATTAGTGCTTGACCACTGATTGTTAGACTAACTATCGACAGTCTTTTAAACCTTTTTGGTCTTGGTTTTCAACTATTGATGGTCAGGTTGACCATTGATGGTTAGGTCTAACCATCGATGGTCACTATGTGTGATCATCAGTGACAAAACCCTAAGACTATCCATACCTAAAACATAACCAAAACATAAAAATTTAAACAATTAACCTACTTAAATCTATGCTATAACCCAACCCCAACTAGAATCCTATACCAAATTCAATTTCATCTATTACATTTCCAAATTTTACCCAAAACCTAAACTAGGGCAAAACCCCCAAACCCAATTTCTAAAACAACCATAACATACCATATATTTAACTATCAATTAACCAAATTAACTAATCTACAAATTCATAACATCACCTACCTCATTCCTTGATCATTTTTGAGGTCAGAGCCCATGTCCTACTACTCGACCACATCCTCATCCATCCTGCATATCAAGTCCCAATTAAAAATCAACACATACATGCTTAACTAATCACTAAACACCACCTTAACCTACTAATTAGTCCAACTTCTTAACAAAACTCCAAATCAACCAATCACTAGACTATATAAAAAATATAGAGTCAAGCAAGTTAAAAGTGAAAATGAAATTTCATTTTCACTTTTTATCCCCAAATTTTTAGGGTTTCTCCCTAACCGTCAATAGTCAAGGTGACCATTGACGGTAGATTTTAGGACCCCTAATCATCGAATATCAAGAAAACCCATTTTTTAAAACTTTTTTAGGTACCTAACCTAAGTGTCCAACCTTAGAGATCACCTCATCTCCCCCAAACCAAACTTGAAAGTTTGAATATTACCCTTCTCTGACCAACCATTAGACCATGTCTACCTCAATATTGGCCATTTTTAACCCAAACTATTTACATATTTTATGACAACCTTGATTGGTCTTTTTGATTAAACTGACCATTTTTTCCATGTTGATAATTAGCATTTACACCACCTAGTGTATGGCTAGACCATTTATGTTTTTCAAGGGAACACTTCTTACCTTAGATACCTATGAAAACACTGACCCTATATATAAGACTTATAGAGTAACCCAATTAGATATAACTAACATTATGGATAGGTTACCCTATCACTTGTATTTATAGAATTGACCTTATTTTTACCAGCTTAGTGTAGAGTAAAATTTTTTACTCTACGTTGCATTCTGATTTTTGGTTGCACACTGCAAATTTTGTTCCCGCATACCTGGGTCATGATGGAAGAATTTTAAAGTAGAGCACGGGTTTATTTCATTTGATTCATTTTCCATCTAAGTGTCGAAGAGTAGTGGAAGCTACCAAGTGGTGTCATCCAAACATGGGTTCTTTTTCCCTTTTTGTTTCATTTTTTCCCAAGTGTTGAATCCATGCAGAAGCTTCCAAGTGTCACTTTCTAAGATACGAAACCAGCCAAGTGGCATCATTCAAGGTGCCTTTCATAAATTTCAAGAGGACCATGAAACGTGCCACATATCCAATAACAACTCAATGAAGCACACCACGTGTCAGCATCTACGTTCTTTTTTGGCACCCGCATTTCATCTTTTTTTGGTAAAAGGTTTTCAACAAGCTAAGTATCAGGATCAAGCAAAAAGTGCCAAGTGGCAATCACGGAAAGCTCTGAACTGCTTTTCCAGAAGGATGTGGAAGTCACCACGTGTCAGCATCTGAGAGATAGTCAGTTCAATGGCTTGGTTAAATAGGGCAGTTCAATGCCTCGATTCAATATTTTGGTTCAGGATCTCAAGTTATGTGTAAACAGCACACAATGTTGAACCGATTGAACCATTGAACCCTTGAACCAATTTTGGTTCAACATGCAGTTCAAAGGAGTGTCCCAAAAACCAAAGGGGTCAAGTACCCTTTCGAAAGGTAGTAAGGCATTATTTCATTTTTGTTTAAGTGCTGAAGATAAGCAGAGGCTGCCAAGTGTCATGTTTTGAGCCCCTTTCTACTCCATTCCCAGAAGCCATGAAAGCCACCACATACCCTTAGCAAGAGCAACGGAAGACGCCACGTATCTTCCCAAAAGCCATGAAATCCTCCACATGTCAACATCTGACAGATCATCTTTAGTTTCATTGTTGAATAAAGATTGTGGTGGGTCTCAAGTTTTATTTCAAAGGATTGCAGAAGCCGCCAAGTGTCACCACCTGTAGGAGCCTAACATGCATCCTGAATATTTCTATGAGCATAGGTAAAGAGCAAGCAGAGATTGCCATGTGTCAATGGTTGAGCATTCCTGAGCTAGATATAGGGAAAGTAGAAAGTGCCATGTGTCTTCGATAAATTAGGCAAAAAGCACCAAGTGTCATCCTCTGGTATCTCCTAAGAAATAAGAAGATTTTTAGGGAACTGACTATGTGTCCTCTTCCATTTCAACAGAACAGAGGGTCCTGTATATACACTTCCAACTCAGTTAGAGTTCAGTTTGGGTCATAAATTTTGGAATGCATGGTCAATCTAGAGGGAAACTCAACTAGAGTTAATTCCAGTAGATGGAGCAGTTCATCAGGTAGATTTTTGGGGCCGACAAACGTTGAAAGCACCATCTATTTGCCCCCTGTGAGTTAAAGGCAGAGTAGAATTGCGCGGGAAAGGGGGTGATGGAATGAGACATCTGAGGCTATAAAGAGGAGTGTAGGGATCACTAGAGGGGCATCATCATCAAGATCAGAAAAAGGGAGAGAATTTTTTGAGAAAATTATTAGATTTGCTAGAGTTGTGATTAGGAACATCATTTGCCTTTGTTCTATTTTCTTAAGTTGGAAGGTTTATGTAACTGTGCATGTTTCTATGCCTCTTATATGAATGAAAATTAATGAGAAGAGAGAGTTATGTGCCTTTGTTGATGTTTCCTATATCATTTCAAAAGTAGTCTAAACTGTGAGCCTCTGTTTCTATTGTTTCTATCTGTTACATTGATCATGCCTCATCTGCTCTTTAATGTAATTAAATCTTACATATAGTTTCACTATGCTTTGGATTAAGGATCAAAATTACACTTAGGCACATCACCATAGTTAGATTTCATTTCTTGCATTTGCATTTCTATTAAAATTCCTATTTTTTTTCCCCCCACACTTGATATAAAGAAGAGACCAGCTTCTCTAAAATCTAGAGGTTGTTTCAAGATGCAAGTCCCACCTCTTGAAACTTCCCATTGTTGTTGATTAGAATCAAGCACAATTTTAAACATCAACAATTTTTGGCATGCTCGGTGGGACCAGTCTTGAAGTTTCTTTCAAGACCATATGAACCAGAGAGCTACAAGGAGTTAGAGCTATGGACCAGTCACCAGATCACAATCTGCTACAAATCTAGGTATTCTTTTGCCACTTTGGTAACAAGTCCAAGAAGAAGAGCTAACCAGTTTGTACCAATACCAAATATGGGAGCCCCCATACCCCCAAGAAATTATGCAAGCTAGAACATTGGTACTCCCTTAATCCTCCCAACACCACCAGCCATTTGGGATCCTATCCCAATAAACACCCTAAAAGCTCTGCCCAAATTCAGTGGGCAAGACTCTAAAACACCTATGGAACATCTTCAAGATGCATCAGATGTCTGTGTTATACATGTTGTCACACACAAAAATGTGGCCATAAGATTATTAGTAGCTTCTTTCAAAGGGAAGGCTTTATAATGGTATCGGTCTTTGACCCCAAATACCATATCTACATGGGACCAGCTCGGAGATCTATTCTTTGCAAGATTTGTAGAGAAGGGTGATAAGTCTTCTTTGTTATAGCAGTTAATCACCATTCAGAGGGGACCACAGGAAGACATGACTGACTTCAATACTAGATTTCAAAAGACTTGGGATAGAATCCTTGCTACAGCTAGACCACTACCAGGTATGGCCATAGTGTTTTATCTCAAGGCTTTCAATTCAGATATATTTGTTATGATTCAGTCACTTGGAGGACACACTTTGCCAGAGGCTTATGAATATGCAGTCAGAGCTGAGAATCACTTAATAGATGATGAACAGTTACCTCCAAGGCCTCCCATGCCCATGTTCCCAAAAATTTATTTGCCATTACCTCAAGAAGTTCCTAAACCTATAAGCCCACCTATGTCTATGTACACTTACCCTCAACCATCTATGAAAGAACATGTCCTTACTCAGTCATCTGAGATGGATAATATCAAGAATATCCTAAAGATGTTTTCCAATGAGCTGATCAACATAAAGAGACAATAGAATCCTTACCCTAAGCCTCCATATCAAGGCTATCAAGGAAATAGATTTTCATAACTACCTAATCAATACCATGGTCCTCCAAAACAAACTAACCATCAACCAACGAATCAATTAGTTGCAGTTCCCACACCCTCACAGACCATTCCTCCCAACTCAAATAGGGAGATGGTTCTAGGGCAAAATAATTATGTGGAGGATACTAATGCCTAGTGTTTCCCTTGCAATAATGCTCATACACCTATAGATTGTCCTAGGGGTAATCTACAAGAAAGAGTGGTAGAGCAAAGAAGAATGGATGGTCAGTTTGCTAGTACCAGTAACAATCAAGCCTATCAGTCTCCTGGTATGCAAAATTTAGTCCTAGTGGCTTAGATGTAAGGAATGTCCTTACAACAAGAGGAAAAAATATCCCCAGAACATGTTTTGTTCTTTTGGATTGAGGATGAAGAATTAGTTTTCTTAAACAAAGCATCTACCTCCCAAAGGCCAGTGGTGCAATCAGATTATTACACCAGATCAAAGAAGAGAATGGTGGAACAGCTTGCAATTGTAAATGGTCAAGTCATGAATAATCCTCCATCTCAAGGGCAAAGAAATGCTAATGTTAGACAAGAAGTGCCTTAGCCAATGCACGATCAAGGGATTCCTACCCAAATTTAGGAAAAAATGAGATATCCTTATGTCCAAAAAACTCAGTCCTTGGGATCGATCAATGTAGTGGATCAATTAAAGAAGACTCCAACCCAAGTATCAATATGGGATATATTGGCTATTCTTGAATAGAATACACTACTACAAGAAGCTTTGCAAGGCCAAGTAGTCCCCAAAGGTATTGTTACCAAAAAAGGACCTACTAGAAAGGAAAAGCTCAAAGATACAGTTCCTCATCAGACAACAGCCTTTGTGAATGATGCAGCACAAGTAAGTAAATCTAAACCAGAGCCTTTCTATTTGACTCTGATAGTTGGAAAGAAACTCCTGCATAATGCATTGATAGATTCGAGATCTAGTACTATGGTGATGCCAAATCAAATAGCTAATGCTTTGAAAATAAAATATGAACCCCTTACAAAAGGAGTTATGCAGCTAGATGGAAAAATAGTACAAACCATAGGGAGAATTAAACAGCTTCCATTGCAGCTATATACTTATCCTAATATAATTGTCAACCAAGATATATTTGTCATAGATATACCTCCTATTTTTGGTTTATGTTTATCCAGAGACTTTACAACAAAAATAGGAGGATATATGTCTCTTGACTGGTCTCACCTCATACTGAGAATCAAATACGGTTTGAAGATGAAAAATTTATCTGAACCACTGTCAAAAGACCATATCACCAATGAACCAACAACAAGATTAGAGACAGATCATGCTATGTTAAATAAGGAAAAAAGGATTTTTCTTGAAGAACTAGGTGACTGGACTGAGCATGATCAAGAGAAAGAAAATAGCCAGTTGTTGGCTATGATGCATAGCGACCCATATGGGAACTATGACGCTACTGGTCTAGGCACATATGTCATTTATGATGAGGACCAGGCAATCCCAAATGTTATAAGAGTAGAGGCACCCACTACTCAAGATTTAGAGAGTTAGACCTTGAATTTTGATGGGGCTAGAAGTAAGCATGGTGCTGGAGCAAGAATTTGTCTTGCTGCTCCAAATGGTGATAAAATTTTAAGGGCTATTCGATTCTAATTTGCTTGCACTAATAATGATGCTGAGTATGAATCTTTAGTACATAGGCTCTTATTAGCCAAGAAAAAGGGAATAAATAATCTAAAAGTGAAAGGAGATTTATAATTAGTAGTAAAGCAAATTAGAGAAAAGGCAACAGCCAAAAATGTGAGAATGAGATCCTACAGACATAGGATTTGGGATTTGGTAGAAGATTTTGAAGCTTTCAATATTGAGATAGTCTCTAGAAGTCAAAACTTTGAAGCTAATAGGATGGCCCAAATTGGCTCATAGTTTAACCCAATAACTAGCCTATTAATTAACAATGAGTCAGTAAAAGTTATAATGAGGCAGACCACCCAGGCAATGATGAGAATTTGCAAGTATTAGAGAATGATTCTCAAGTACTCACATTCTTACAACAATTAGATGAGTTTGCTGATCAGTTACAAACTAAAATTGAAGAGGCATATGGTGATTAGATTATACAATTGAGGACTAATAAGCTTCATAAGGGCTTGATCACCTTAGAAAATTTGTTTGACCCAGAGGATGTAAGCCTAGAAAAGAAAAGGTTCCAGGTAGACAAAGCAGACTATTCTGAAATAGACGTGAGTGACTGGAAAAGGCTAAAAGTTGGAAATTTTGTAACTCAAGAAGAGAAGGAAAGACTAATTGAATTGTGCCAGAGATATGACAGAGTAATAGCTTGGAGCTATGAAGACCTTCATGGATACAATAGAGACATTATTCAACAACAATTGACGGTGACCCATTTGTCACCAAATGTTATCAAGCTAGCTGAGTAGATGTAGCCTGAGGATTACTCAATGGATGTGGTGGCCATCAATATGTCCCTTTTCAGGCCCCAGGATAGAATTGATTTGTTAATCGAATCCACTTCTACAGTCACAGAAGACTACTTGAAAATGTCAAGAAGGCTATAGAAGATGGAGGCCGATTTGGCCAAGGAAAAGGCAAACTATAATAGTTTAACAAAAGAAATCAACAAGAACTGAATAAACAGTTGCAAGATATTGTTTCCCTTCAAATTCACTGGGTAGTCCAGGCCTAGAATGACTCCTTAAAGGCAGAGCTAACACATGCAAAGGATACAGTGATGACCCTTAGGTAGGAGAAAGCAACATTGCAAGGAAAATATGAATAACATTAGCTACAAGTTACTCAATTACAGCAGAAGTTGCTAGGTGAACAAAATAATATTGTGGCTTTTTAAGCCCAGTTCCAAGTGGAGCAATAGAGAATGACACAATTGACCATAGAGCTGGCTAATAGGCCAAAGAGTATCAGAGTGATGAAACTGGTAAAGGAGATCTACGAATCTATGTGGAAAATAATCTCCTCAGAGATTATCCATCTCAGGCCTTCTCTCACCTTCCTGCTCAATGCACAAGAATTGTGTGAGAAGGTGGAAGATTTAGTGAAGAACACTCTGGCTACAGTCTCTAACAGAGTGATAGACTCTCAAACGTTGTTGCAGAAGCTCTATGATGTAATGGATGCGACATTGGTAGCCACAAGAATCACTGACAGAATGGTCACAGTAAAGAGAGTCAATGAGGTCCTCAGTTGCAATTTCATAGCCAACAATTGCAGAGAGCTCCTCGGCATCATGAAAGAAGGCATCAGTGAGATGAAGCAACATATCAAAGATGTAGTCAGTTTGGGCCTTCCTTCTCCATTTCCTAATGATAACACGGTGCTAATGGTTGATCAAATTGAACCCTTGGTGTTGGCCAAACAAAATAATCAAATAGTTTTTCAAAACTTACGAGATGATTCTTCAGTCTCAAAAGTGGAAGCTATTCTGGTTCTTGTTTCCTAGCTCAAATTCAAGTTGAAGGCTACAGTTTAGATTTTGAAATTTTTTTTGCACAAGGATATTATTCACCTTGATTTAGCCTTCACTGACTTACAAAAAAAGCAAGGTTTATCTGACCATGAGTGGTCCACTTACCAGACAACATTGTTGAAGCTGTGAATTTTGCAATTTTGATAGAGCAGGAGTTGTGTTTCTTTTTGAGCAGGCTCAAAAGTCTTGGGGGTTGCCAGTAACTATAGAGTAAAACTTTTTACTCTGCATTGCATTTAGATTTTTGATTTCACACTACAAATTTTGTTCCCACATACCTGGGTCATGATAGCAAAATTTTGAAGCAAAGCGCGGGTTTATTTCATTTGATTCATTTTCCATCTAAGTGTCGAAGAGTAGTGGAAGATGACAAGTGGATTCATCTGAACGTGGGTTTTTTCCCTTTTTGTTTCTTTTGTTTCATTTTTACCCAATTGTTGAATCTAAGTGGAAGCTGCCAAGTGTCACTTTTTGAGATACGAAACTAGTCATGTGGCATCGTCTGAGGCACCTTTCATAAATTTCAAGAGGGCCACGAAACATGCCACGTATCCAATAATAACTCAGCAGAGCACACCACGTGTTGACATCCGCATTCCTTTTCGGCACCCACATTTCATCTTTTTTCAGCAAAAGGTTTTCAACAAGCTAAGTATCAGGATCAGGCAGAAAGTGCCAAGTGGAAATCACAGAAGGCTCTGAATTGCTTTTCCAAAAGGATGTGGAAGTCACCACATGTTGGCATTTGAGAGACAGTCAGTTTAATGCCTTAGTTCAATAGGGCAGTTCAATGCCTCGGTTTAATATTTTGGTTCAAGATCTCAAGTTATGTGTAAACAATGTGCAGTGTTGAATCGATTGAACCATTAAACCCTTGAACCAATTTTGGTTTAATAGGTGGTTCAAAGGAGTGTCCCAAAAACCAAAGGGGTCAAGCACCCTTTTGGAAGGTAGTAAGGCATTGTTTCATTTTTGTTTAAGTGCTAAAGATAAGCAGAGGCCACCAAGTGTCATGTTTCGAGCCCCTTTCTATTCCATTTCCAGAAGCCGTAGAAGCCACCACATACCCTTAGAAAGAGTAGCGAAAGATGCCACGTATCTTCCCAAAAGCCATAAAAGCCTCCATGTGTTAACATCTAAGAGATCATCTTCAAGTTTCATTACTGAATAAAGATTGTGGTGGGTTCCAGGTTTTATTTCAAAGGACTGTAGAAGCTACCAAGTGTCACCACCTATCGGAGCCTAACATGCATCTCGAATATTTCTAGGAGCATAGCTAAAGAGAAAGCAGAGATTTCCATGTGTTAATGGCAGAGCATTCCTGAGCCAGATATAGGTAAAGTGGAAAGTGTCGTGTGTCTTCGATAAATCAGGTGGAAAGCACCAAGTGTCATCCTCTGGTATCTCCTAAGAAATAAGAAGATATTTAGGGAAATAACTAAGTGTCCTCTTCCATTTCAATAGAATAGAGGGTCCTATATAGACACTTCCAACTCAGTTAGAGTTCAATTTGGGTCATAAATTTTGGAATGCACAGTCAATCTAGAGGGAAACTTAGCTGGAGTTAATTTCAGTAGATAGAGCAGTTCACCGGGTAGATTTTTGGGGCTGGCAAACATTGAAAGCATCATTTGTTTGTCCCCTGTGAGTTAAAGGTAGAGTAGAATTGAATGGGAAAGGGGGTGATGGAATGAGACATCTGAGGCTATAAAGAGGAGTGCAGGGATCACCAAAGAGACATCATCATCAGGATCAGAAAAAGGGAGATAATTTTTTGAGAAAATTATTAGATTTGCTAGAGTTGTGATTAGGAACATCATTTGCCTTTGTTTTGTCTTCTTAAGTTGTAAGGTTTATGTAACTGTGCATGTTTATGTGCCTCTTATATGCATGAAAATTAATGAGAAGAGAGAGTTATGTGCCTTTGTTGATGTTTCATGTATCATTTCGAAAGTAGTCTAAGCTGTGAGCCTCTATTTCTATTGTTTCTATCTGTTACATTGATCATGCCTCATCTTCTCTTTAATGTAATTGAATCTTACATAAAGTTTCACTGTGATTTGGATTAAGGATCAAAATTACACTCAGGTGCATCGCCATAATTAGATTTCATTTCTTGCATTTACGTTTCTGTAGAAATTCCTATCCTTTTTCCCCCCACACTTGATATAAAGAAGAGACCAGCTTCTCTAAAATCTAGAGGTTGTTTCAAGATGCAAGTCTCACCTCTTGAAACTTCCCATTGTTGTTGATTAGAATCAAGCACAATTTTAAACATCAACACTTAGCAACCTTAGTCTGTGTGTGATCTTCGCTATCGCAATTAGTTTCATTTTATGCACATGTTTGCATTTCAAATGCCCACCCCTTCTTTTCACCACCTAATGATGTATCATATACCACTTATCAAACTTACACCCAATTCTACTTTTCCTCATTAACTCTTAGTTTGAGGGGAAACAACGGATCTCACACTCAGGGTAATCAGACCTTTGACTAGTAATTGGTTTTTATTTTGTAGCTCATTCATTTCAAGCCACACAATAAAAAAGGGCAAAACATAGACACCAAAAATATAAACACTATAATTTTTAATGTGAAAATAGCCCCTAGACCACCTTAGGACCCCCTTGGGACCATTTAACCCTTCAACCCTTGATAGAGCTAACTCATAGTCAATTTGGCTCAACTAGATCAACCTAGACTTTTATCCCTTTTTGCCCTTTGGTACTCGACTATTGACAGACACAGTGACCACTAATGATCACCCTGATTATCGATGGTCAAGGTGAACCTCCTTAATAGCTAACATTCAAGTCACCCACCTTGATTTTCTAAAAATAGCCCATCTAATTCTAGTTGCAATTCATTATATAGATGAGTTAAATTTGGTAGGTGAAATTCATGTGTTATTTCAAATCTCTTTCCTTGAATATAAGAGAGAGGAGCAAAGAGGTGAAATCTATCTACAATTGTGATCAAGATCTTGTGCATCTAGGAGTTCCTTTCTTGAAAGTCAATTGCTATTAGCAACCTAGCAATCTAGTAATCATATCAGAGAGCCAATTTGTTGTCACATATCCACCAAGCTCTCAAGCATTGTTACTCTATTGGAATCAAGCTAGATTCCACAAACTATTCAATTACCTCAACCATCCATCTAATCAACTTTTGGTAAGACAAGTATGTGTTTCCAAGAATTCATTTACTTTATTTCATAATCAACCCAAGTCTTACCCACCTCTCAGAATCCATATTTTGGTTTTCATCAACCAGCCTTTTACCAACCCAAATTCAGACATAGTAATCATCAATGGTTACCTCAACTGTTAATGGTCTCTCCAAACACTGATGATCAGATCGACCATCAATGGTCACTTTAACCATCGATGATCATCCTAACCATCGATGGTCACTGTGGTAGTAAAAAATAGCAAACTAATTTCACCTAATGACACCCAATCAAATCTAATTTTCTATGTTCCTACCTATTCATAGACCCCTTTCAAAAAATTTAAATTAGATCCCAACCCCCTAGTACTAGTATGAATTAGTTTATCATTAATTTAATCATTCCTAGTCTATTCTCTATGTAAGCATTTTTGTATTCAATTTTAGTACCTTTTGATTACTAATGTAAGTACATTTCTTTTATATTTATAAATTTAATTATTTAAAACATGTGGATTAGTATCCCCCAAGGAATCTTTTGCTTCTAGTATATAGCTATCACTAAGCAATCCACCCAACTATTTATCTAACAAACAAATTTGCTTTAGTGCTTCCTTATTTGCAAGTCATCCTCCCAAGCCAAAGAGGAGCTCTTCACAATATTTTGATTCAACGTAGATACTATCAATCAATTTTTTTAACCATACCCATACTTATTTTTTTCTTTCCTCTTTTCCAATAATAAGCAAGAAATTCATTGAAACACAACCCTATTATTGTTAACTGTTACCTACATAGCCAATACTCTTAAGAAGGCCTTAGAATCACATTTAGTTCTCCCTCCTATGCATGTGTGTGGAATTATAATAGTGTGAATATATGATCTTTAACCTAGTAACCCTTGTTACAAGTCATGTAACAATATATTTGACCTTTTGAATGCTTCAGATATTTAATTTAGTGTTTTAGTGCAATTTTTATAACTTGAAATAAATAATACTTTTTTAAAAGAGTTTCCTTATCAAATTGAAAGGTGTATTAATTAAACCATAGATTTTGTATATATAAGAACCTTTTGAATTTGAATGTTAAATTAGTGACTCATGAAAATTTGACCATAAGATGGGCAAAGAGGGCTAAATAATCATAAAGTGAAAGATACATAAAAAGATAAAAAGATAAGTCTTTATAGTTACATCAAAACTAGACACTAACATTGATGCTAGTGTCCATGATGAATACACATGTCCAAGGGATAAAAACATATATAAAATAGACACAAGTAGAGTTCTCTAGAATACATCAGATGAATATAGATAGACATAATACACAAGTTCAAGGGGTAGGTAAAATAAGTGAAACAAGGTGGAACTAAAGAAGTCCACTAGAGACTACATCACTAGATGTCTAATTCTTAGTAAAAGGGTATATGCATCCAAGAAGACTAGAAATATGTTTAAATATACCAAAATGGATGTCTAAATTTTCCTCCCTTTAATCTAGTAATGCAAGAAAAACTAGAGTTACTAGTTTAAAGGAAAATAAAATGCATATTGTGGTGTGGACAACATACCTTGTCTTTGCTTGAGTTGTTCCTTCAATATTTCATCCTTTTGAAAATTACCTACAAAAAATAATATGCCAAAAAATTAAACTAGCATATATAATAAATATGTAATCAATACTAAAAAGTAACATAAATAAATAGCAAGGATAGAGTACATGTGTGCATGTGTCGTGTAGTAATTGGGTATGCAGTGTTGGAAATTAAATAAGTAGACATGGTACTTAAAACCTCATCCATATTTTGGATAGGAAGATGAGTGATTCTATAATTGGTAAAAGTGTGTTTCATCATGGTGGTGTTTTAATTTGAGTAGGGATAGTTGGGAGGTGTTCATGCCCCCAACCCAAAATAGGAAAAGTGGTGTTTCAACCATTGAGAGTATCATTTCCTAATGAGCACAAATCAAATGCAAAATATATTTATATGTATAGCTCAGTATAGAGTGAGTTATCTAATCAATTTCACCCAAAAAATTGATGAGAATATATTATTTAATCCCTCTAATCACACCAAAAGGGAGAACCAAATGTTGTAGACAAGTAAGGCTCAATACAATTTATAGATGCTCGATTAAGGTATCAATACATTAGGGTATCATACATAAAATTTTGTGTACTATGGTAACAATCCATAAAATAATTTTGAAATTTTAAAACTAATTTAGATTTTATAATATAAGGAACACATTTCATAGCATATGCACCTCAGATATGTCTCATGTTGAAACTGTGTATAATAAATGGTACCAATGTATATAAAATTTTCCACAACTATGAATTTGAATCATATATTGTGTATGTTTTTGCCAATTTGGAAACTGTATGTGTGTACAACATGATTACAAATCATGCCCTAATTATGCATGGAGAAATATGAAAATTGATATAAGTACCAATGTGGAGGACATGTTTTCCAAAACATGCCCCCATTGTAAATTGGGAATGTTGAAAACTAAATAGGTATGGAGAACATGCTTCCAAATCATACCCCCATTGAATATGAGAATTGATATAAGTACCAATGTGGAGGACATGTTTTCCAAAACATGCCCCCACTATAAACTGGGAATGTTGAATATTGATTAGGTATGGAGAACATACTTCCAAAGCATGCCCCCATTAAATCTGAGAAATGTGCAACTATATTTGATTATGTATAACATGTTTATAAACATGCCCCTAATAATATTCCCCTAATTTTGGGAGGAGAGGATATCATTTTTTTTGTTCATCTCCTTGTAAAATGTAAATAGATGTTGTGCTTGATATAATTTACTTGATATTATTCTGGAAATATTATGGGTAATAATTTGCAACATTGTTTTTGATAGTATTTGGAATGTAATAGGATATTTGTGTGTAGAAAAAAAATTAGAAAATTTTTCTAGTGCTTTAAAATTAAAAAAATTGGTATAATATGGAAGGGCTCATTGTCTAGATCTCAACACAACTTGTGGTTTCCATCTTGATAATCAAGGCTCAAGATATGGTCATTTGAAATTGTGCCAAAGTGGTAATTTAGTGGGTTGTGATATAATTTTTAAAACATTTACATTTTAAACTTTTGTGAATTTTTAGATTTGAGTCTAGATAATGTTAATGCCATGCAGAAGAGCTCCTCACCTAATGTGATTTGATGTGCTCCAAAGTGCCTTAGCCAGCTATGATTTTTCTGAGCTGGTAAGTAACTATTTGAGAATTTATTGGTAGTTTTATTTTTTGAATATTTGTATTTTGAGTATATTTTTTAAGATTTTTCATAGGAGGTCATATGCTTTCATTAACATCCTAGATGCTTGTGTTGGGATGGTGATTCAACTGTCCACTTCCAGATGATATTGTCTAATGTTTTTATCTAGTGTAAATGTTAGCATTTGACACTTCTATCATGTATGGATGTTAGTTTCCAATGTTAACATCTTTGTATTTTATGTTCAATTTATTGATATTTATATATTTTTATATAAAAATATGGTCACTAAAAAAATTATTATTTATTTCTTCATTTCATAAGGATGTTCACATTCGAGAGTTCTGACATGGACAACATTATTCAACATTAGCATTGCTAGGTCTAGATGTAGTTGACTAGGTCATTATTGATTAGGTAGGATTTGGACATGTGGCCTATTTAGGACAGTTCCCATATTACATCCACCTCCACACAAATCTATCATAAAGGTTGAATCTAGATACATGTACATTTTGGCTTCCTACTACTAAGATGACTGTCACCTTCGAGGATGTAGATTGAATTTTTTTTACTATCGAATAGGGATGAGAGAGTCTAAGTTACTAGAGATGGTAACTGAGGCTATATATAGCATTACCATATGCACTTTATTATTTATAGGACTCTTAATGTAGATCCTAGTAGCATGATTTAATTTTATTCCATTATTAGAGGTGATGTTTTGTAGATGCACAAGTTTATTTATGTATTATTGGCATTATTTATAGTTGTGGAAGGTGTGACATTGGTATTTCTTATCATATGTACCAAATAGTGTGGTATATTGAGTTGGATAAGACTATGTATTTATGGGGTCATACTATACTAGACCATTTATATAGGGATCTCTATATATTTACATTAGAGAGTCATGGTGGGGGTATTGGAGTAGTGACTCTATTACATGTCTGGGATTATGAGCATGTCATAGTAATATGACTAGTTAGTGGTCACCTCCCTAGATGGGCTCACCCACATGTTTTTATAGAGTGGTGGGTATTACCATATGGTGAAATCCATACAATGGAGTATGAAATTACCTTGGACAGGCTATCTCCAGATTAGATTATTTGCCATCCCTACAAGACTTTTGTTGGGTGGCATGAGGATGGCCATAAGTTACAGAGGGTTTGTTTAGTATGTGGTTGACTGATCAGTTCCCTAATGTGTATGATTTATTTTAGTATGATCAAGTTCTATTATAGTTTAATATTGAGTAAGGAGTTCCCTTAGTACCATATCCATGGCATCGCACAGTATAAAGTGGTCATAGGCCACATGATAGGCCAACACCAATTTTTGTAGATCTAACCCCACACCCAATTGATGAGAGAGATCCTATGATTCCCCTAGTAGTAGGAGATGATGCAGGACATACTAATGGGTATATATAGTGATAGACTAGAGTTTCATGGCCTTTATTGTTTCCTATTGTAGTTGTCATAAGTAATGAGGTAGGAGATGGTGCTCTTACAAGACCATCATCGATAGATAAGGTGGCCATTAGAGCCACATGTGAGTAATGTCGTTTTGAGTTTTGCATTTTATTTAGTTATAAATTTATGTAATTTTTATATATGTCAGTAATTGTTGTATTATCTCAAATGTGTGTAGGTAACTAGAATTGGTCGACTGATCTGTAATCGACAATAAACAAGTGTCGTAAATTATGGAAACACACTTGTAATGGATCAAAACCTTTATTTAATGATTTAAAAAAATCAATTTTTTAAATATTATGAAATTTAAAATTCATCTAAGACTATTTTTAATGAGTGAAAATAATAAAAGAGGAAATATCTATAGAATTACTAAACATGATTTGATAATAGAATTCAACTTAAAAGCCTATGTCTCTACATCCACTCTTAATGGGGATCACTCCTTATTAAAAATTATCATAAAAATGCTTATAATTCTTAAGTTACTCAAAATCATCTTCATGGGCTTATTTATGTTTGAAGTATACTCTCAAACCCAATTACAAAGCTTAAGGAACTTAAAATTCCCTTAAGTCTCCAAACACCTTTTAAACTGATAGATTTCACCAATATCTCTAAATAGCAGTCACACAATGAATGTCAAACTCCTATAGAGGCATAATGAGAGATCTAAAAACAAGAAAATTTCACAAAGCAAATGTTTACATTAGCCACTTTAGGAAAAAATAATGTACATATAGGGTGAGATTAGGCCACCAAAAAGGTAAAACCCTAACTCACAATTAGAACCCACTTAAAGGTAAATTACCCCTAATGAATTAATTAACTAACCTAAGTAAGCTAAAAATATTTGTAGGTAAAACCACTAAGTGGGAAAAATCATACACTGACATCCCCTTGAAGTGTAGCTTAGGTGGGTAGAATAATTGGGTCCCAGTAATGAGGCCTAATGAGGTACCCAAGTACAATATAACTCCCATAAATTGGGGTAAAGGAGAAAACTTGTAGGAACAAAAATCCTCCCCAAAAAGAGAGAAAAGAAGATAAGAGGGATAAAAATCCCCACTAAGGTCTACAATTTACTGTAGCCATCTAATGTCCCCCAAAAGAATGCTTGGAAGTAAATATGAATTAGAAGTAGATGCAGTGAAAATTGGATTACCCTAGAATAATGAGTTTGTCCACCAAGTACCTGGTAGATCTTCAACCAAGATGTAATTCCTATGAAAGTAATGATCCACATACTATGAGGTAGGTGGCCCAATTGCTCTATGCCAAGATGGTGCAATACAATCAGAGGTGAAGAAGGTTTGTAGAATTATCTGTAACTATGAAATAGACTACCCAATGTCTGATGTGCCATAGATTAGTAAACCATTACCCTGTAATGTCAAAAGTAGACTAGAGGTAGGTCGATCAAGATCTAACTCTTGAATATTTGAAAGGTGACAAGGAGATGGTGGAGGTGTGTCCACTTCACTATTATAGTCATCTGTAGAAGAAGAGTTGTCAATATCAGAAAGAAGCTCAGGATCAGAAGTGTCATCAGGTATAGGTGAGTTTGAAGAGTAATCTAAAGAATATGAAGGAGAGTTAGGAGTAAAGTGTGAGAAGATATATATCTAAGTCTAATGATTGATCATTCCCATAGCCAAAATAATATCACTGTATAAATCCTTGACGTATACTAAATCTAGAGTAAATTCAACTTGCATGCCTGGACCAAGGTGAGTGGTCTAGTAGACTGGCAAGAGATTAGTTGAGAGTGAGGGTACACTTAGAATATCATTGAATGTTCCACCACTCACTTCAATAGACCCTCTCTTAAGAACCTTTTTAGAAGTATTATCACCCAATTGTATAGAGGACATGTCACATGGTTCTAAGGAACTGAACTCAATCTATGAAGAGGCCATGTGATGTGAAGCACCAGAGTCAATGACCCATGTAGGAGGAGTTAGAGGCACAACTAAAACTAAGGTTTTTCCCTTATGTTTCCCCTTGGTATTCTCTTTTGCCTTTTCTTTTCCAGAGTCATTTGCTTTAGTGGATTTATGGGTTGATGAAGATGGTTTGATAAAATCTGGAACACCTATGTTGTTTTGGATAAGAAGGCTAGTAAGGTGGTCAATTTGTTTCTTCAAACATATACTCTCATCATGATTACCTAAGCAATGCCCACATTTGATCCAATCTTTCTTAGGCTTATGAATAGAATAAGAGGTCACATTATTTGATTTGGAGGTGAAAATATTTTCACCCTTCTCATCCTTTTTCTTGATTTGCTTTCTCTCTCTATTGTTAAAAGCCTTATCTTTCTCAACAAGTAATGCATGATATTTAGATGACTTCACTATGCCCATCTATATCAACTTATCTTACTCCTGAATCAAGTTGGCAATAAAGGTATTTAAAGAAGGCATCTTTCATGTGGTGTTAAGAGCACTCTTAGTGGCATGAAAAGTAGACACAAACACAAAATATTAATGACCCAATTTAGAGAGTATTGATAGAACAAGTTCATCTTTCTTGTCAATTTTACATGCTTTAAACTGCAATCTCAAAAGTCTAAACTTGGTGAAAAAATCCTAAAGAGTGTCAAAGTCATCTGGCCTTAATCTAATGATCTCATTTTTTATCTCATGTCCTCTCATCACATCTTTCACTCCAAAGAGCTTGGATACTGTGGTCCACACTTCAATAGGTGTTTTGGTAGATTAAATGTGAAAAAGTAGATCTGGGGAGATTGAGAGACACCATAGTCCATGGATTTATCACAACAGTTAAACCATTTGATTTTTAATCTAGCATCAATAGGTTCAATCTCAATGCCCATTATAATTTGATGGTAACTGTAGACACCAAAATTGTGTCTACTCCTTGATTGACTCCCCCCCTTGGTCCCCTTGGTCTTCTTTTAACACATTCCTAACCCACACACTTATTAATTTAAAATAATAACTTATTTTAAATTAATAACACCTCACCCTTGGATTCCTCACCCTTAGATACCCTCATTCATTACCCTATGACTAATCATTCCAACTCTCTCACTAATCCCCATGCCTATTAAACCCGCCTTCAACCATTTTACCATGACCACTGAACTCGACAGATGGAGGAATAGGTAAAAGGCTAAAAATAGCTTTTTTCCTATCTTCTATCCACCAACGTCGGTTACCAATCAGCCGACACTAGTGGGATCACTGATGTCGGTCGCTTAAAACAACTCGAAGTCAAATTCTCTTCCCCCTAGGATGCTAAAATCATAACCCTGGGGAATCAATCAATCACAGACTGTGAATGTGAATTCTATCTCAGACTCTCTTCCTCTCTCGGCTCTCAGACCTGGACATCGATAGGAATTCTCTGAGATCAATCATCAAACTTTAACTAAAGGCTCTTCTAGCTATAGACATAATAGGTACAAGCATTTCAAACACCTCTGGCTCTGCTCCAAGTAAGAGATAAGTATTCTTCTGCCCTTTTTATTATTTTAGTAATTTAGAATGTATAAGCAATGAGTTTCTTTTCATTGCTTCTAAATATTATCAATCAAACTCAGGGATCAACCAAACCAG
The DNA here is from genome assembly GCA_037957365.1 of Torreya grandis. Classification (NCBI taxonomy): domain Eukaryota; kingdom Viridiplantae; phylum Streptophyta; class Pinopsida; order Cupressales; family Taxaceae; genus Torreya; species Torreya grandis. Next base: position 131,926 of record JARHVA010010528.1, on the reverse strand, counting down.
ACCTAACTTCTTCCTAGTAAGGTTGAGAAGCCTTCTTCATGCTCTTACCCCTTTTGACAACCTATCCTTTACCCCTTGTCCCTCTTAAGACCATATTCACTGCCTTACTAACCTGCACAGACTCTCAAACTACCACAGACCATCCCATCAACCATAGACAACAACCAAAAACTCATCCAAGGCCATTGCCTTATCCAACATTGACCATTTCCCCTACTAACATCGACAGACTAACTGACATCGGCAACTTTACCAACCGACGTTGGCAGAACAACTGACGTCAGTGACTATGGCAGACTGACTGCAAAGAAATAGGTACGCATTATCTAATTTCCTCTTTGTTATTCATTTATCATTTCTTTATTTCCAACACTTTTACTTATTAACAGTGGACTGTCATCCCCCAAGGAAGTCTTTACGCTTCTGGGACTGAGCATATCGCTTGGCAGTCCACCTTATCTCTATCTAACAATCTCTGTAATTGAGTCTCTTTCTTCTACAGGTGTCATCCTCCATAGCCAAAGAGGAGCTCCTTCAGTCGTTTGGATAATGATGTGCAAACTTCATCTGGGTACGTACAAACCCCTAACCATTATCTTTAGTTTCTTTCATCTTTTGAATGTGAAAAGCGAAAATAGTTAAAAACAGTAACCCTTGGATTGTAAGATAATTTCCATTCTAGGTTTTTATTCATGATAACTAAATGGTTTAAGTGGACTTATTGAGAATTAATCCATAGTATAGAAGTAAATATTATTGTAGTAAGTAAAGAAGTGATGTGAAAAAAAGAAAGACTAAATGCACAGTAAACACATAAGTACCCCCTTAGAACTATAAATAAATTAACCCCCCTAAATGTCTCAAATAAAAGCACGCTTGCATAGACATTAGATTCAATTGAAAATGCATCTTGAGCAATAGATGCATAAGTATAAGGAACAAGAGGAACATCAGATACAACCAATAATGCATTCAAGAGTGTACAAAAAATGTGAAAAAAATTTATAGCTGTGGAAGGCCCAATGATAGGTCCAATGTGCAGATCATAAAAAAAAGCACTTTTGAAGAAAATGACACTCAAAAAGGAGTTACCAATCAAAAGTTATGTCACTTACAAGTTCTTACTTCAACATATTCCTAAACCCTTTCCAAAATTGGAATTTTTTTCTGCACTTGTGTAACAATCCAAAAAAGGAAACAACTTAAGTCTATTTATTCATTACCTTTAAACTAAAATTTGATGGCTTCTAGAACCTCACATGTTTACTTGTTTGGGGTTTTGAATAACTTCAAATTTAGGTTCTCGAACTAATTCAACTTATAAAAAGTTATAAGCAGTTGACCATGGAAAACCCAATTACTTCTCCATAGTGTATTTTGGGTTCTTCCAATTTCTTTACTTCAGATGAGTGATAAGTTGTTGACCTTTGAAAACCTAAATGGGTATAGCAGATTAAATTGGTTTCTTCAACCTGCACAACTTATTACTTATAAAGCAAGTAATGAGTAATAAGTAGTTAACCTTCAAAAACCTAAATGGGTCTAGCGAGAAAGTAATCAGGGTTGAGAAACCCAATTACTTATAAGCCGAAGCACTTAAAAAAGCTGATTTAGTCTATGAGTAAGTAGTCAATTAGTCAAGGTTGAGAAACTTGATTACTTATAGCTTATCGCCCTACAGAAACCTGATTACTTTCAAGTAGAAGCACTCTGAAAACCCAATTTGATCGATGAGCAAGTAGAATCACTTTAAAAACTTGATTTGGTCAGTGAGCAAGTAGAAGCACTTTAGAAACCTAATTTGGCCTACAGAGAGTAAATTAGGGTTTGCACGCTGGATTACTTTGACCGTACAGACAGTGACCAGATATAAAAAACATTTTTTTTGGAAACTATGTGAACTTTCTTAGAAAATTAAGAACAAACCCTTTTATATCTCAAAAAACCCACAAAATATAGGCAAAAAAAATTTATCAAATGATTTTTTACATAATTTTCGAGGTAGTTTTTAGAAAACACCTCCAAGGTCAAAAATGGTAGTCTTATAGTATGAAAAAATAGAAAGGTGAATGCAGAAGGATCTTACCAAAGGAGAAAAATGCATGAGGCTATTAGGAAAGCTTTGGTACCATGATATATTTCACCAAGATCTTTGAATAATGGCCACACAATGAATGTTAAATTCCTATAGAGATAGAATGAGAGCTCTAAAAACAAGAAAATTCTACAAAAAAAATGTTTGCATTAGCCACTTTAGGAAAAAAGAAAGTACTTATAGGGTGAGATTAGGTCACTAAAAAGGTAAAACCCAAACTCACAATTAGAACCCACTTAAAGGTAAATGACCCCTAATGACTTAATTAACTAACCTAAGTAAGCTGAAAAGATGTGTAGGTAAAACCACTAGGTGGGAAAAATCCTACACTAACATACACTATAATTGGTCTTCACCAAAACATCCCAAAACTTGCCTTTAAAGTGAACTTTGAGCACTTTATATAGTGCTCAGGCTTTCTATTTTATCGGTCAAGCCCTTATCATTTTAACCAAAATGGGCTTGGATCAAATCCCATGACATGGCTTTTTATTTTAACCCATATCCACATATATCCCACATTTGGGAGGCGAAATGGATTTTAGTGGTTAAAATCCCATGAACTTCATGGTTATTGATGCCTATATGTAGGCATTGGGCATGCTATGTGGTGTTTCATTATATTTGGGATCTGGTATGGACTTAGCATGTAATGGTGGGCTATATTGGGCTTTGATGATTTTTGTGACAACTTGGCATGTCATGGTAAGTTGGACTTGGTATTAATGTGGGATGGTTAGCATGGTAAATAAGATTATGTGACTATAAAATAATTTGACCATGGAAATAATATAGTGGTGACAAGCCATGTGGTGGCTTGAGGAACCACCACATGGATCACTCCCAATCTAACACTTGTCGATGTCCAATTGGATGTGGTATAGCTCTATTGGTGATAGGGTCCCCCTCCATAATAAAAGTAGACTCCACCTGCTATGGTCCTTGTAGCCAACCTTTTTTGCATGTCAAAGACCAACTATGAAACCTATTATTTTCTTGCATGAAATTGCCACCACATGTCATTGCACCATGGTTCTATGTGACTTTCTCAAAATATGCCACTTGTCCTTTGTGACACATTACAATACCCTGTGCCATCATTTTTCCATGTTTAATTTAAAAACTTCAACATGTGATATCTTGAGCATATGAGCTCAAAATTGACCCATTCAAATTGTGCTAAAAATCTCTCGATGAGATCTACACAGTACCAATGATTAATCTACAATTTTATGACTTCATTTTTAGAGCATATATGGATCCACCTAAATCAATCCTCCCTACTAGGAACTTTTGGACCTCCAAAAGTTGATTAATTAGTAAAAAGGTGAGGGTATTTCTCCCTCACTCCTTTGGCTTCCATCCATTTGGCCTTGTTCAAGTGTATCCATTTGAGACCAACATGAAGATACTTGACATCTCCCCTTCACGAAGTTCAAACCTTCCTATCAAACATTAAATCTTCCTAAAATTCTATTAGATACTCAGGAGCAAAATCATCAATAGGAGGAATGGATACACTTTCATCATGATCTACAATCATTGGAGGCCCATATAATTTCAGATTTTCCACATTCACAACTAAATAAATCTACATATAAGATGGCAAATATAACTAGAAAGCATTGTTACCAATCTTTTATGTAATCTAAAAAGGACCATACTGGATTGGTTTCAAGTTTTTACCTTCACCTATCAGCTTTTCCTTATTGATGTGAAGCCATACCAAATCATCTATATTAAATTGGTGATCAACACAATGTTTGTCATGTCTTGCTTTGTACTTTGATTGACTTTTCTCCAATTGATCTTGGATAATTTGGTGTACCTAATGTATTTTTCAATGAAGTTCTTGTCTTTAATAGTATCATTACATTTATCAATAGTTGAATCATATCCATAATATACATCTAGAGGGGATTTAATCAAATATCCATAACAAACTTCAAAAGGATATTTCATAGTAGAAGAATGAAGTGCACGGTTGTAAGCATGTTGAATATAGCACAAATGTTCATCCCACAACTTGGGATGTTTACTGCAATAACCTCTAAGCAAATGTACCACTATGTAGTTCACAACCTCTATTTGACCATCAGTATTTAGATGAAATGTAGTGCTCTTATTCAACTTAGTGTTCATTAATTCCCATAGTGTAGACCAAAATTCCCCAAGAAACTGAGAATCTTGATAAAAAATAATATAAGTGGGCAAACCAAAATGAACCCATATATGTTGAAAGATCAAGTGTGTAGTACTTTCCCCTGTAATCTACTTAATTTAAGGGATCAAAACACACATCTTGATAAATCTATCCACTACCACATACAAGTAATCATATTTCCTTCATGACATAGGCAAACCCCCTATAAATTCCATGGAAATACTTTCCCATGGATGGATAGGAATAGGTAAGGGAGTGTAAAGTCCCAGTTTCTTGTTACTAGGCTTTCTTGTGGCACAAAGAAGACACCCCTTGATATATTTGGCAACATTTTCCTACCTACTTGGCCAGTAATAATACATTTTCAAATGTGTAACCATTTTACCTACTCCAAAATAACCAAAAATAAGAGAAGTACGTGCTTCATAATCATGTGTACCCTTTCATTTTGAGGAATGCAAAGTTTATCAAAATGATATAAAAGTCCATTATGCACATGATAGTCTGATTCTTCTACTTGTTTACCCCTCATCAAGTCTTTATACACATCCTTAAAATCACCATCATCGACATACTATTCGTTATAACTTTCATGAGACAAAGAACTATGTTGTAAAAGAATAGATTCAATTACCATAGGAGGCATATAAAACATGTTAGTAACTTTTTTCTAAATACCTTTCTTATACCTAATCACAAGATGAAACTACTATAGGAAACCCATCTAACAGAAGTGCCTAGATTGTTGTAGCTTGTCTTGTGACTGGAGATACTAGAGGGGTTGATGATCTTTATGTACCACTATTTATTTTCCCATCAAGTAATGTTTCCATTTTTTAAGACTTTGAACCAATGCATATAATTCCTTATCATAATTCAGATAGTTTCTTACCACACCTATGAAGGTTTCAAAATGATAGCATACTGGCTTCTTTCCCTACATCAGGACAACTCCCATAGCATAATCACTTGCATCCATCTCGATCTCAAATGTCTATTGCAAATTAGGAAGTGCTAAGATAGGATCAATATTGATCTTTATCTTCAAATTATTAAATGCCTTTTTCTACTTGCCTCCCCACTGAAAGACCTATGTAGTACTAGTCAAAGACTGCATGGGTGATGTAATAAGTGAGAAATTAGCAATTAATTTCCTCCAATATTGTAATACACCAAGAAAAATTCTAACCTCAGTTACATTATTGGGTTTATGCCATTTAACTATAACTTCTTTTATAGGATCAATTTTCAACTCACCATGTCTTACAATATAACCCAAGTAAACCAAAGAGGTTTTGCCAAATTCACATTTAGACAATTTCAAATAAAGTTTATCCATTCTCAATACATCCATGAATTTCTTAATATGAATCACATGATCTTCCCAAGACTTATTGAAGATCAAAATATCATCTAAGTAAACTGTAACAAAATCATCAAAAAATTGCCTTAAAACATCATTCATCAAATGCATGAATGTAGCCGGTGTATTGCATAACCTGAAAACATGACAAGCCATTCAAAAAATATCTATTTTGTCTTAAAACTAACTTTACACACATCACCATCATTTATTCTAAGCTGATGATAACCACTTTTCAAGTCTAACTTAGTGAAATAGATAACATTTCTTAACCGATCAAGCAAATCATTGATACAAAGAAGAGGGTAATGATTATTAATAATAATTTTATTCAAAGCACATAAATCAACACACATTCACCATGTGCCATCTTTATTTATCACTAAAATAATAGATAAACCTATAAGAGATGAACTTGGATAAATAACACCCCTTTTTCAAAAGTTCCATTACCTGCTTTTTGATTTCCTTATTTTCCACCATTGATAACCTATACATGTCAATGCTAGGGAGAGGAGAATCTTGTAATAACTGAATTTCATGTTGAACTCCCCTTTTAGGGGGTAACCCTTTGGGATCCTAAAACACATCATCATATCTATAAATTATTCCAATCAATTCATTCTTATGTCTAGGATCATAATTTTCCATACCCTGGGAATATTTTTTTCCTTAGACTTAATCAACATGAGACAAAAAGTCTTGCTTGAATTGACTAGTCTTTTCATTTTCCCTACTGTCACCAAGGAAAGACTCATCTTAATGTGATGTGCTCTAACTATATATTTAATTCCATCCTTAAAAATCAAGTACTTATTCTCCTCCATAGAGAAGATTGCTTTTCTATCATAAAGATAAGTGCTTCCTAAAACAATCCTGCATATGTCTAGAGGGACTACATCCAGATCAACCTCATCCATGAACTTGGATGTGATGGCAAATTTCAATCTAAAAGTTTTGGTTACTTACATCTTTGTATCATCACACACCCAACCAAGTGGATAGGATTTTGGATGGGGATTGGTTTGCAAGCCTAACTTTTTAACAGTCTCCTCAAAAATCAAATTTTCTTGTGATCCACTATCAAATAGATTTTCAATCTTAATATGTTTTGAAAAACCCCTAATGTAGAACAACTCATTTATTTTATTATCATCATGCCCATAATTCTATTTTGAAGATGAAGATTCATCAGATGACTAAATGCTATAAACAGAAAGAGAAGAACAATTCTACATACTCATGGTTGTGATCTTTGTTTCATCCCCTAAAACTAAACCCAAATATTGAACCATAGTATTAGTTTTATTTTCTTTCTTCCTAAACTTTTTAGTAGGCCTTAACTTAGGGTGTAATTTCTAACACTTAGACTCATCATAATTTTTATTTCAATGGTTGCAAAATGGTTTTCCTTCTTCTTTTCAAAAAGTAAAAGTGGATTTTTGTTTACCCTTTCCAAAATTTTACCCTTTAGAATGCTTAACATCAAATTTCTTAATTTTAACTTTAGGAAAAGATTCTTTTATGTGTTTTCCTCTAGCCTCTAATTGAATGGATTTAACACATGCTTCATCTAAATTAGTGGGATTGAGGACAAGGATCCTATGTTTCGAGTAACTATGCAACCCACCTATGTACTTAAGCAGTGTTTCCTGTGCATAAAGAGAAATATTCAAAAGTAAAGCCTTTTTCCTAAATTCCTATGTATATTCTTGAATACTTTAGCCTTTAGTTTGTTTGAAATATTACCAATCCATCATGTCTTGCTATATATATTATAAAGCATAAAATTTCTTTCTGAGTTCATGAACAAATTCACTCCAAGTAGAAATTGAGTTACCTGTGTTAAGCTCATTTCCATTCAATTTACTCTCCCACCAGATGAGATTTATTCCTCCCATTCAAAGAGTATCCAAATGAATTTTAGCCTCATCATCTACAATCTTTTGGACTGTACAATATACTTTAATTTACTTTATCCAATTATCCAACTTTTCTACATTATTTTCACCATTAAACATTGTCAATTAAAACTTAATATCTAGCTTTAGTGAAGGAAGAGATTCAATGGTTTTTTTATCTTTACATCATTCAAAGAGGAGGAAGGTTTCTCAAATAAATTTACCATCCTCATCATGCTCCATTTTCCTTCATCTTTCATGGTAAATCTCATCAACCATATCCTTCATTTCTAATAAGGCCTATCAAAAATCTCATTCAGACTCGAAGTCATCTCCCATTTTTGTAGTATATCTTGACCCAACCTCTGGATCATACTCTGCCAATTTTCTTTCACCTCACCTAGATCTCAACCTTATCAACATACATTATCAATCCACATGGTTAAGTAAAAATTTTACTCTGATACTAAAAATTTCATCTGTAATCAGCAATAAGCAAGTGTCATAAATTGTGGAAAACACACCTGTAATGGATCAAAACCTTTATTTAACGATTTAATAAATTTGATTTTTTAAAGATTGCAAAATTTAAAATTCATCCAAGACTATTTTTAATGAGTGCAAATAATAAAAGAGGTAATATCAACATAATTATTGAACATGATTTGATAATGGAGTTTGGCTTAAAAGCCTGCGTCTCTGGATCCACTCTTAATGGGGATCTCTGCTTATTAAAATATGTCACAAAAATGCTTAAAATTCTTTAGTAGTCACTAAAAATAATTTCTATGGGCTTATTTCTATATGAATTATACTCTCAAACCCAATTACAAATCTTGAGGAACTTAAAATTCCTCCTAAGTCTCCAAACACCCTTTACACTATGCTTGGTCTCCACCAAAACATCCCAAAACTTGCCTTTAAAATGAACCTCAAACACTTTATATAGTTCTCAGGGTTGTTGGTTTATCATTTAAGCCCTTATCTCTTTAACCAAAATGGGCTTAGATCTAATCCCATGACATGACTTTTTATTTTAACCCATATCCACATATATCCCACATTTGGGAGATGAAACAGATTTTAATGGTTAAAATCCCATGAAATTCATGGTTATTGATGCCTATACGTAAGAATTGGGTATGATATGTGGTGTTTCATTATATTTGAGATTTCTCATGGACTTGGCATGTGATGGTGTGCTATATTAGGCTTTGGTGGTTTTCGTGATAACTTGGCATGTCATGGTATTTCATGGTAAGTTAGACTTGGTATTAATGTGAGATGGTTAGCATGATAAATAAGATTATGTGACTATTGAAAATGTGACCATGGAAATAATATAGTGGTGACAAGCCATGTGGTAGCTTGAGGACACACCACATGGACCACTCCTAATCTGATATTTATCGACATATAACTAGATGATCCATAGCTCTATTGGCAGCACGGTTCCCCTCTATAACAAAAGTGGACTCCACTAGCTACAATCCCCGTAGCCTACCTTTTTCACCTATCAAAGACCAACTATGAAACCAATTATTTTCTTGCATAAACTTGATGCCATATGTCACTACACCATGGGTCCATGTGACTTGATAGAACTATGCCACTTGTCCTTTACAACACATTACGACACCCTATGCCATCATTTTGCCCTATTTAATCTAGAAACTTTAATGCATGATATCTTATGCATACGGGCTTGAAATCAATCCCTTAAAATTATGACAAAAATATTTAAACAAGCTCTACATGGTACCAATGATTACTCTACAATTTTATGACTTCATTTTTGGATCATATATGGATCCACCTAGATCATCGACCATGGTTGATCAGGTGATTCGGGACCTTATTTGTAGTGTGCCTATAGACATAGTTAAAGATAGATTTATTTATATATTTTTTGACATTAACAATGTGCATGCACCATTATTTTATCCTATTATGAGAGTTATGAAAGCATACCATACTACAATCATAGACCATGAGGAGTTACATGTGGAGATGGATAGATGAGACATCCCATGATAGAGTTCCACTAAGATTATGTAGACACTAATTTAGTGTTATGATGCTTTGATATGAGATCACAAGGAGAAAATTTAGTGGCTAGGTGATTTTGAAGATAAAATATGTGTGTTATCACGTACACAAGGTCCATAATTTGATCCTAGTGCATCTACCTCTAGACATGTTATATTTATAAATGTCAATATTGATGAGGAGTATACTCTAAGGGATATGCCCCTACATATGATTGATATGCTTATTTTTATAAACATTGTATCATCTTATATATATGACATTTCTCTCATGGGTTTTATTCTCTATTGGTCATGATATTTATGTTTAATTACATTCAATTTTATGGTGTATGTTGTGGATTTTTGTAAGTGTATTATTTTTAGTAATTAATAAATCATTACATGTAATGGAACCCATATGGATATAATAAATCCTGACTATAATGATCATATGTAAATGGTACTATAGATTGTGCTTCTATAATCATCTTTGAAGTTATTTTAGAAATATCTTGTGAATATGTATGTGCCTATTTGGGTACCCATATATGTTGTTTAACTTTAACCCCTCCTTGTACCTCTGTATGAATAACCTAATTGACTAATGGTTCCTTAGTAGGATCAATGTGGGAGAGATCAATCCTAGGAGAGAGTACTGTGTGAGAAGGACTTCTACTATAATTTATCTTCTATGAAGGACAGTGGATCGTGTGCTCCTTGCAGGGCTCATCATGGGATGTATTGTCCTCCCTAGGTGATCTCATAGGATAAGTATGTGAAACATGTTTAGATATGTCTTTTTGCTCTGTAATGATTATGTGATCAACTAACTATGTAAACTTTCACTCAAGATCAAAACACTCATTATCTCAATGACCATTAATACCATGATAAGTGCAAAAATGTTTTCCTTTTTCCTCTAAAATATATGAGGTGTGTAATGTGAATTAAAAGGGATTTTGATTATGTATCTATCCAATGAAATTCATAATATGTGACGTGGTCTATCTTGGTACCAATCAAATTGAAGAGGCTATCATTTTGTGGTGGTATTTGGTCTAACTTTGGTAAGTACTCTAAAAACATTTCCCTTTCCTTTATTCAATACCTTTAGTGTTTATTTCATAAGAGATGGGATTGGTTATATAAAAGGTTTTTTAAGTGGTTCAAGATTTTTTATAACTTGTTTATATACTTTGGGGATAATATATTTATCATGTTTTGGATTAAAAGGAGAAATAGTCAACTTAATTTATGCATTATTTATCATGCATGCATATTTGTGCACATCCCAATATAATATCTTGACTGAAACAAAGGTACTATGTAATGATATTTATCTTAGTGGATAAATAAGACTTTTTCTAAATATAAATTGGATCTCTAAATCTGAGGGTGTGTAATGTAAGGAATATAAAACATCCTTAAATTGAATGATATAATCTTGTAAATGATCATTTTCTGTTTGTGTTAACAATTGTAAATTCCTTAATGGTAATTTTGGTAAGTTATAATGATGAAAATGTGATATAAATACACCTTGAAGTTGATAAAATTTTGATAATGAACCATTTGTAAAAGTATAAAACCAATCAAGTGCCCCTTTTGTTAAGCTGCGATAAAAGACCTTTAATAACAAGCATCCATTTTGGGTCAAATGTTCTAAATAAAATGTCTATTATTTTAAATCAATATCAGGCCCCCCTTGACCATCAAAGGACAATAACTTAGGCATAATCAATTTTTAAGGATAAGGGTACTAAAATACATCCCTTACAATAGGTTGTTTTGATAATGTATTCTCTTCAAGAATAGTTTTGTGAGAAGAAACTTGTAACTTAAGAGTATTGACTTATTGTTATAAATATCCAATGGTGGTCATAATAGATAACATGTCATAATAATAAATTAAGGCCTTTAATAGTGGTTATAAGCTACCATTTGCATATAACATATGAATGATTGACTCTTCATCATTCTTGAAGATAGGCTCATCACATGATTTATAAATATTTGGTAAGGGAACACCCTTGTCTAAAGATGTAGGTATATCTTGTGGGATAGCACAAAGTTTAATATTATTATAATTTCAAGGTGCCACATTTCTTATAGCTTCATGACATATTATAGGAGTAATATGTATAATTTCATTTTGAGATACACTCTCCTTTTGAGAAGAAAATGCAAAGGAGGAAAGGAAAGGAACATTTTTTATGTCATGTACCACATTAAGATATGTAAGGATGTCATTTTTAATTTGAGTTGTAATGTCACATCCTATAGAAAGAAGAGTAAGTAATGCAATATCACTTTCTAATTTAGGTGCATCATTGTTATGTGAGAAAGGAATATTGACATGATTATCATCTTCATCCTTCTTATTTTTTTTAGAATATTATTTCATTAGGAAACCTTTGGGAAGCATGGGTTTTTATTGTTTGAATTTACATGGTATTACCTTTTTAAAAGATACATCAAATATATTTGGGAATTTTGTTGTGTCCCTAAACAATGCAGGTTATATAGGTGTTTCCTAAGATATTCATTTGCACTCTTATTATCTGCTTCAATGCTTATAACAGGAGACACATGACATGTATTTTGCTCATCACATACTAGAGTTAAAGAACAAATTAGATTAGGTTCATTTGAATCATGCAAATAAGACATATGGTTTTCAATACTAGTATTACTTGGGGAAGGGGAGACACTTGATTTGATCAAGGTTTTCATTAGGAGAGATATTGGATGAACATTCAACTTATTTGACTTTTTCAACATTCAAAAGGGGAAAGTCATGCTAGTTGTTTAGATAACTAAAGAAGGTAGAGATGCAATAATTGGATTTTCAACATTATGAATAATATCATTTTGCATATTTATTGGGTCTTTAGTATCATAAAATAGAGGAATAGGTGAGGTCTTATAACCAAGGGGCATTTCATCACATTAATAACCAAGAGTGGAAACATCATGATCATTATTTTACTCAATTATATTTGCATTTGTATCATTAGTTATTTCATTGTCATTGTTATAATAAAGAGTGGCTTTATCAAGGTTTTGGTTTTCTTCTAGGTATTCATATGTAATAATTTATCATCAAGTGGATTAAATAAACTATCATAATTTTGCTTCTATGCATAATATTTTGATAAGAACTCTATAACGACTATAAGGGTGGAAATAAATATGAAGCACACAATCAGCAGGGCCAAGACAAGGATGTAACTAAGCATTCATAATATATGCCCACATAAGTGAGGTAGAAATTAGACCTGATAATAAAGTACATAAATTTGAAATGACCTTTCAAGGAAGGTGAAAAACTTGAGTCAAAAAAGGAGTTATGTTAATACCTTGAGGACCCTGAGGATATGGTAAGGGTTATGGACAATCATTATATGAAGTTTATAATCATTGAGTAAGGGATAAAAGAGAAAACATAGTCAACTAGGTTAATTTGACTTAGTTGGCTTGATAACCCTAAGCATCAATTGGTGGCATGCATAGTAGGGTTGAAGAAGAAATGTGACCAAAAAATCATGTGATCAGGTCATGATAGATGTCTCAGACCTATAGAGGTCATTGAAAACTCAAAACATCACATACATGCCACATTTCTCTCTAGACCTCACAAACACACAACCTACTAGTTGAGGGTCTCCTAAACATGTTCATATCTATAATGAAAGAATACATGGTGGCTCAAGATATTGGTAATAAGAGGAAACCAATATTAACTCAATATTCATGGCATTTAGATGTTCATTCAAAGCCTATCCTTTATGAATCATCCTTAAGAGTGCAAGGCACCCACAAGCTACCCAAATAGGCCAATTTCAACCCAATGAGAGAGAAAATGGTTTATATGCATCTATATGAGTTGGGTAACCTATGAAATGAAATGCATTAGTTTTATAGGTACAAAATTGTATGGAATAGGCAAAAAATGATTGTTTTACGCTACTTGGGAGGTTTGTACAGGGTGTCAAAATATTAAATTTGACATGGAGGATCCTTAAGAGGTAATAAAACTAGATCACATGTTTATTTTAGGTTTTAAATGTGTGGGAATCTTATAGATCCAAAATCTAGTCTTTAGGTAAGGAGGCCTAATTAAGACCTAGTTAAGAGAGAAATAAATTAAAATGACACTTCCACTCACTCTAAGGACCTTAAACTTGGCATGGAGCTATAATTCCATACTGGGTCCTAAAACATGCCTTTATTTTCCAAGTACCATCCATACACTTATCTACACAAAGAGGTTTTCATGATTTCAAGACTATAAGGAATGAGGTCAAAATGGATCTTTTGGTGCAAAATGAGTTCTTGGGGGTGGTTTGAGACTTAAAAATGAAGTTTTTTGGTCAAATATGATGTGAATAGTCCATCTATAGAGAGAGAATGAGTTAGAGAATATGAATTCAAGTTCTGACAATTGTAAGCAAGATTGGCCTAATGAGATGAAGAAACTTCTAAACACCTAACAAGAGAATGAAGTGATGTGTCAAAAATAACTTGAGGAGATTAGTTGAGAAGTGTCAATATTAAATAAAAGGTGTAACTCAACATGATATGACCATTAATAAGGTCACTTATTACTCTATAAGCCAAGGTAAAAGGTAGTTTTGGAGAGTTAGTCAAGGTGTCAAGTAAAGTTTGAAACTTCCACACCATTTGGAGAAAAAGAGAATATTTAGAATACCAAAACATGTATTTTAAGAATTGATAGGGTATTTTCATACCTATCTTATTTATTATAACTTATGAGACACTTTTCTCTCTCTTTATCTCCTACACCCTTCTCTCCTTCTTCTCTCACTTTCTCTATATATTGAGCCTTAATAAGCTAAGTTGGTATCCTCTATCTGGGTATGTGAATACATGCCCATTTTAGCCTTTTATCAATGAATAACAACCTAGTTTTACCTTATCCATATACTAGTTTCAAGATGCATGTTTGACTAGTTGATCTTTCTAAGTGACAGTCTTACTTCCTTTGCATGCTTGTCCTTTTCTAGCATTCATGTTCACTTTATAATCCTTTTTGTATGTCTCGTGAAGTGTTAAAATGGAGTGTGTAGGGGTTTAGTGAGTTGTATTTTCACTAGTGTCATGTCATGACCTCTTGACTAGTCCTCCTATATTAAGCTTAATTCACAAACCTTCATGAAAAACATTGATGTAGGAGGCAAATTTGGATTAGTGTCATGTGTAGGTTAGTCTGTTATTTGAAGTACATTTTTATCTAGTTTTTAGTGATCAAATATATTTTTCACATCAAATCCATTATATTGGGTTTATATCCATTTTCTTAGAAAGTATTAGAGTAGTTTTTGATCCTAAGTGATTCATCAAGGGGAACTAGCTCTTTAACCTAGAGATTCACCTCTCCAATAGGGTACCCACAAGCTTGAGGTGTTTCCATGTTACATCAAATTTGGAAGGATTAAAATTCCTTCCAAAGGGTGAAAATTTTATTGATAATAATTATAGCATCTTGAATTTTTTTGTCTACCTCATATTCAGATAAAATATCCTAACCTTATATTTAGAGGTAGACTCTTCTAAGGTTTGGCAATAAAATATCCTAACCTTATATTGAAAGGGGGATTTAAGAGTAGTAATGAAGAGTTTGAAAAGATTATCATCACTCAGACTATGGTCTAATTTATGTTCCAAGACTTCCATTATTTGATAAAAGTGTGAGTAGATTCTTTAAGAAGTTGCTTACCATTGATGGAATGGCTAAGGATATTTTTCAGGAAGATCATTATGTTCAAATTCCATAACTAAAGTATTGACTAAATCCACAAGTTTTAAAAAAGAATGTTTAGGGAGTTGGTTAAACCATTCTAAGGCATCTCTTGTGAAAGTATTGACATTAAGTTTAGTAGTAGAAAAAGTATTAGTTTAGACCCATGCCTTATTGAGATTAACTGAAGATTTAAGGAAAATATTAGAATTAGTCCTATCATATGTGATAGTTGGAGAAATGTTTCTAATATATATGGACATAATTAAGGGCACTAAAGGTTAATTTTAAATATGTTACAACATCTTATTATGCATGGGAGGTTGCGGGATGATATTTACATTAACATCTCTAAGAGGAGGGAGAACAAAAATTTGATTTTACTGAGACATGATGATTAGAGGTTGGCTAGCCATTTGAAATATGTGATTTTACATTTAGATTATTTGATAATTATTAGTTATTTTCATGAATTTCAATTGATGAATTATTTATACAATGATTTTAGTTGTATCGATATGATGATTTTGATTAGAAGTAGTAAGAGTATTACTAATATTGGTATTGGGAGAAGGATTCATGAGATTTGTATTGAGAGGATTATTTTCAATATTGGTATCGATTACTCCTACCATGAAATAAAGAAGTTTATATAAATTACCAATTTATTAGGAGTGAAATGGTATTATCATCAAGGTTTATAAATATGATGTAATTATCTAGATCATCATTTTGAGTTATCTCAACCATGTTACATGAAATCAATCTACATGTATTTTGGTAATACTTTCACCATGAAGTCTTGTCTTCAGTGGTGGACAAAGTAGGTAGAAAATAGAAACCCATGTAATACCTAAGTGGGTTAAGGTAATAAAAATCCTACTATGTGAACTCATGGTGACTAATTGGATTAGAAAGCTAATAGGAAAATGTGACTGGTTACTAGAAACAAATGATATTAGCTAGGCTGATGTAGTTGGTTATTGTGTTGGTCAAAAGGAAATGTATCAAA
Organism: Torreya grandis; assembly: GCA_037957365.1. Classification (NCBI taxonomy): domain Eukaryota; kingdom Viridiplantae; phylum Streptophyta; class Pinopsida; order Cupressales; family Taxaceae; genus Torreya; species Torreya grandis. Next base: position 115,600 of record JARHVA010010528.1, on the reverse strand, counting down.
TAACCTAATGAATTTGAGGGAAAAAATGAGAAATTTTTGGCATATGATCAAACTTGATATATTTTTGTAAGAAAACTTTGAATTTAATATGAAATGAACTGTATTGATCTGTTTGATACATCCACATAGGTAAGTGATGGGATACAAATTGGATTGAGCTGGTTGATGTAGTTCATCTAGGTAGATTAAAAATAACTTGAAATATATTGATTTGATATATTTGATGTAATTTTTAAGATAGAGGTCTATAAAAATAACTTAAAAGTGAACTGTATCAAGCTATTTTATATAGTTACAAAGGTAGATAAATAAGATATAGAGAGACACACTATATCAAGTTGTTTGATATAATAAAGGATGAAAACAAAAGACACTCTATCAAGTTGGTCGATTTAGTATATACATAGGTAACTATATTGATGTTGGCCAGTGTAGTTATAACATACAACACATAATTATATCAATAATAGAGGTACAGTCTACAATACAAGATACAATAAGAAGCAACAAATTGAGATCTAGTTACTATTGCCAACTATTTTTCCCTAAAGAAGATCAAGTAGTTAAGCTAAATAATTTGATTGATTTGTAGACTCTCATAAATGCTAACTTATCTATTAGATAGTATCAACTCAATGCTTAGGACATGAACTATGGAGGAAGTACCATGCCCATAGCTCACTAAACCTAGGTTTGAGTATAAGTTGAGAGTAACTTCTTGACCCTAACTGGTGCACTATAGACTCAAATAGATGGATGGCTTCCTATGATTCAATAGAAATGAAATCCTAAGCATTTATGATATACCATAAGGAACATGAAAACTAAAGTTCATATTTAGATTTATACTATAGATAGTAGTATTGGGGAAAGCCCCATCATGCCTTAATGTATATAAATAATAGATAAGGATTGTAAACAAAACACCACGTAACCCTTCATGATAGAGGCTAAGTATTTTGAAAACAACCAAAACATAGTTTTTAGGGAAATCTAAACAAATAGAAAATAAAGTTTGAAAATAAACATAAAAAAATAAGTTGTAGTATTTAGTGAATTGAAATTAAAAAAAAAGTCAATTGAAAATGAAATGTTTGATTAGATTCTGATATGAAAAGTTAATTTACCTTAATTATGCTTAAGGATTTAAAAAATAGAATTGTGTCAACACTGACCAATTTAATTTTACACATAATATAAACTTATAAAAAGTAGATTCATACAGTCTATGTAAAATAGAGTTATAAATAAAGATATAATAGTAGATCAAATAGGTCAATATAGTTTATTATAGTAATTTGAAAAATAGAACTAAATCAGATGGTTTGATATAATTGATTAACAATAAATACAAAACATAACTAAATTGAATAGATTGATGTAGTTGTGTAAGAAAATGAATTTGAGATAGAACTATATAATGGTTGAAGGAAAATTGACTAGAATTATGGCTAAACATAACTATATATAGGGGTCCTATAGTTGGTTGAAGGAAAATGTAGATTTGGGAATAAAGCTATGTCTCACTTGCTAAAATAATATACTAAAAAAAAAAGATAAAACTTTATAGATCTATTCGATATAGTTTCCTACAAGTATAAATTATGATTGAGTTGAATTGATATGTTAGACATAACTCATTGAAATAAAAAATGAAATAGGATAGGATTGATGTATTTGACACAGTTCATTAAATAGGTGAAGGCAATGGTTAGCTTCATGTCAGGTTCACCATAATCTATGCACTGAGCTAGAATTGACCTATAACTATCTTATGTAAAGATCGAGACTTAGATAATGTAAATTAAAGAGATCACATTGATACTTAATGAATCAAGTTATGAGAAAATAAATCTATAGACCTAGCAAGAGGAGTACTTACAACATAATATCAATAGAAAGGGTTTCAAATCCTCCAGGAAATCAACATAATGAAATAGTTATAGATAGGTCTCTTGTTATTGTAATTAAATATCACAATCAAGTAATTTAAGTAAGGGGGGAAGGGTTAGAAAAATATCAAAATGGGTAAGAAACCATGGTAGGTAAATGAGGGCCCAAGTTACCTAAGGGGGAAAGATGAAAAGTTCAAACAATCCTATATCCACACTAAGTATAAGTGTACATAAATTCTAAATAAGGAGATATACATTAATCAACCAAATAATTATGTAACTTCTAACTATCAAATGAAAGAGCTAGGGTTAGAATATACTTACATTGAGTAAGACTAGTTAAGCCTTAATATCCCCCTTGGCCAATGCTGATTTATAAGATATTTTTGTAGTTGTAAAGATCTCAAAGGATAAATTAAACTCTAGACTAAAAGGACTTGCCCTATTACATCCAAGACTCCACAATACAAGTTTTCCTTCCAAGAAAATATCTAATTAATGACTCATATAAATGTAGATTTAGGGTAGAAATGTGAGAAATAAAAATTGAAAATGAATGTTCCTCTCTATTAGATTGAAATGATCACTTCTATTTTTGTGGTGAATGATCCAAATAATAATTGTTTTATTATGCTCTGTTGTTGTCTGGTGTTCTCTCTACTATACAAACTCTATTTTTACCAATATCTAGTATCAAAGCAGGCAAATGGTCTGTTAAATATGTGAATGGGTAGATCTACTATAATTTATGGTTATTCTATGTGGGATTTTTAGATTAATTCAAAAAAATTAGTTGAAGTCTAGTTTTGTATTTTATATAAATGTTTGAGCAAAGTAAAAAGGTGTGTTTTCAATGAATTATTTAGATCTATTAATAGACTCTTGCGTCATTGAATTATTTGGTTTAGAGATGAATTATTTTGGATGTCGCATATAGAGGCTTATATAAAATACTTCATGCATCCACACACAATTTCTAGAGACTTTTCAGGTAGACCTGTCTTCATTCAATCACAATTGGTGATAGGCTTATGAGCAAACATCTGATAAATCTCTTAGCTCATGCATCAAATTATATTCTAACATTCCCATAGGATGCCAAGGGCATCTGACTCATTACTAATTCAGTGGGGTGGTGTATTTACCTTGATTAAGGGGACTAGATGAAGAAAATTTATTACTTCACATGCAAATATTAATTTTTTTAGATCGATTTCAATGTTCAATATTTTATTCCATCTCCTTAATCAATGTGTAAGCAAGTCACTATACTAGTGAAGAAGTTTTTATAGTTTTTCTATCTCCATTATATGACTACCTTCATCCATGTGTTCATATTGGTTGTAATCTTTACATACATATAAATTTTCTAGAATCATTCTTCAAAATTGTACCACAAAAGATTTAAAATACATAGTCTTTAAATGCAATTTTTGTGTCATTCAGATCTGTGCATGTTCAATTTAGGAGCTCAAATTGAGATTGAATCTAAGTCAAGATAGTTATGATCGATTCTAGTTCATGTCTCTACTAGACCAACATACCTACCAATTAATGTACTCACCAATCACATTGGTCATTCATTGATAGTATTTATTCATAGTAAACAAAATAGATTTTGGAAAATTTGTTCACTGTCAACTTACATAGTAGTGCCAATGACTGCTTAATTTTAGAACCATGTACTATGTACCTAATCTCCAATTGACAATACCCCTACATGTTGAATTTCATGAATAATAATGAATTCTTCCAAATTGTGCATCACCATTTTTCATATGCCGCAGTTCATGGATCAAATAATCTATAAAGTTTTATTTAATTCTTTAGCTTTAGGTTTGTAAGTTTAGGTTTATGTTAATTAGTAAGTTAAAAAAAATTATAATTTTTTATTTTTTAGGAATTCAATGATAAAAGAGTATTGTTAGATTCTTTAGGTTTTATTAGTCATGAAATATTATTTTGTCAAAATAATATAATGAGTTATTTTATGTCATATTGTTTTTTAATCTTTTCTTTGTTGTGTCATATCAAAATTCATAAGGATATTAAGTTTTATTATATTTGTCTTGAGACTTTAGTATTTAATGTCAAAAGCATAAGTGGCATAATTTTTTATATGTACAAAAACTTAATAGAGTCAAATTCATTAATCAAGGTGTCATATGTTAGTAAAATTCAAAATTATGTTTGTAAAAATTCAAAAATGAATCAAAAATTAAGAGTCAGTTTTATGTTAATAAAGTGTGTTGAGTCATTTTAAAAAATTGTAAAATGGATGCATTATCGAGGATACCTGACATCCTAAAAACTTTTTCAGCTTCATCAACACATCATCTGAATAAAGAGAAAAACTACTAGAGGATGGAGGAAATGAAGGCTGGAGGTTTCAAAGTCTCTCATTAGCCACTAGTAATGAGGCCACTTCTGATTTAGTGGTGCATTTGATTTTCAATTCTGTGTTTGATTTTAGTTGTGTGAATAAGAACAAATGACATATTCCTATTCACATTTGTAATAAGTGAACTAAAAATTCTTCTATAACTTCTCTAAAATGTGAAAGTGAAGAGGGCTAGTAACTGTATTGCACATCATGATGTGGTTTGTAGTAAGCCACTTATAAAACTATTTTTTTTTGCTTGTTGGTAATCCACTTGAAAACCATCCCATGTTGGTTGTTGGTAAGCCATATGTAAAACTATCAGTAAGGTTTATGATTGTCCTATGAAAATCACCAAATCATGAGTACAGGTGTAGATATGGGATAAATGTTTTCCCCATGTTCTCATTAAGGGGGTGTAGACTAGGGGTTAATGATGTTCACAATGGGGTTAATGTTAGGGTGTGTTCACATTATTAAGTTTTTAATAACATAAATATTGTTATTTAAAATAATATTGCATTAATAGGTGTTTGTGTGGTATATTATTATTATTATTATTATTATTATTATTATTATTATTATTATTATTATTATTATTATATGGAGAATTTGATATAGTTAGTTGGTTGTTTGAGTGAGAGTTTATAAGGATCTTGGGATCCCCATATTTATCTCATGCACTTGTTATATAAGTGATTTGTAATACATTATAATGCTTAGAATAAAATATATAGTGTGAGAATTATATTTTCAATATACTATATATATATATATATATATATATATATATATATATATATATATATAGGTAAAAATTAGAGTTTGTATAGTAGAGAGAACATCAGACAATAATAGAGAATAATAAAATAATTATTAATCACTCTATTCAAATTTTCAACTCATTTCATATGAGATATTCCAAATTAATTATATAGGAAATGCATGAGCTAAATATGGGGATCTTTGAGATCCCTATAAACCCTCACTCAAATAACCAACTAACTATATCAAACTCTTCATATAAGATTGTTATTATTCATAACAATAATATACCATACAAACACCTATTAATGCAATATTTTTTCAACTAACAATATTTACATTATTACAAAATTAATAATGTGAACACATCCTAACACGAAATCCCTCTTGAAGATTAAGCTGATGATATAGGTCAACTTGATTTTAGGGTTTTTTATGTGCCCTTATGAAAATCCCCTTTGTAAAATTCTAATGAATATTGAAAAGTATGTTTTAAAATTCTAACAAACTCAAGGTAAATTCATTTCATAATGAAATCAAACCCTAGGCATCACCTCACCATAATGTTTAGATGCCTTTTCAAAGTATAATACCTATTGTCCATAGGTTGTAGACATTTTCTAGAGTATATAAACCATTTTTTGTCATCTAGACCCTATGGTCACCATCTAGACCCTGTGGTCACTATATCGACCCTGTGGTTGCTATATATACCATGTGGTCATCATTTAGACCCTATGGTCCCTGTCTAAGAACTAGAATCACTATCCAAGAACTATGATCATTATCTAAGAACTATAGTCACTATTTAGGAACTATGTTCTCTGTCTAGGACTATGGTCCCCATCCAAGAAATATGACCATTGTCCAATAAATATGTCTACCATATGGAAAATATGGTCATGTTCACATGTCCCACTTCAATTATAAATATCCTTAAACACTTACATGTGTTCATTTTTTTCATTTACTAAGTTCAAACATCAATCTCTCTTCCTTAAGTAATCTCTCATCCTTGACACTCAATATGATAAATGGATTTCCACCCCATATCTTCTACCCCCATTCAAAAAATTGTTTACATAAATATAATTTGCCTAAAAATAGTGAGGCTACTAGAAGATAAGGACACTTATAGTGAGTGGATAGATAAATATTATTTTAGAGGCCTTGTTTACATGCCCTAGTATGAGACAAACACAAATTTTCTCAACATTATTTTATCTAGTTAACATTATAGTATTAGAGATTTTACTTTTACCCTCATCTTGTAGACTATTACTTTTAGCACATCACCTTCAGACATCCACTTATCGATAAGGATACCACATACAAACATGGAACTTGTAATAATGAAATATTTTTTAACTAATGAAAACAAAAATTATCTAAAAAATTGCTTAAGCTTGATAGTCAATACCTCCACCTTGATAGGTAATGTTATCTTTGTTAATTAATATTCGATGTTTTATGTATGAACTTTGAAAGTTAATAAATGTCATTTTTAGTTTTTAATTATTTTTTTGCATTATAATTACCTCTAATCATTCAAAAAAGATATTTTTAGTCCAAAATATAACAAACACATTTATAAAATCCCTTGCTGAATTTTTCCAGGATGGGATTATTTTATAGGGAAGACTAGCAAACATTCCCTTCTGGGTTTTAGCATACATTATTCATTCTCTTGAAGAAAAATAATTTTATTGGTGTAAATACATTTTTAATAAGATTATAAATGATTTGGAATGTATTTTCAAAATTCCACTTACATAATTGTGTTCATAATTTTATCTTGGGTTTATACTACGAGGCATATCATGGGTTTAAGGGAACAAATGTTCTAACTATCTTGCATGAAAAAATGAAATCTAATTCTGTGTCCATTTCTAATATGGAGGTAAGTTTGAAGTTTAAAATTCAAATTAATTCTTTGGTTATGCAATTAAATAATGTTGTGAGTTTACTTCTTACAATTTAAATTAATTGGGTCTATTTCTTTGTAGTAGAGAAGAGAAAATGTTTCTCAATTAAGAAGAGAAGCTATAGTGAATAAACACCATCCTATTGAGGGATTTAAGGATTAAAAAAGGGGTGATGATAAGGAATTTTGTGTGGCAACACCATTGGAAAGGAAAAAAGATGAGGAGTTATATTTCACCTACTGTTGCACAATGTCGACAAGGCACATCTATAAATCTAGGTTTTTAAAGTTTCAAGTTTTATTAAAAATTGATGTATTTGTTAAAATTTAATGTTTTGCATTGTTAATGATTCATTAAATTTTGTATCAACCTTCAACATTGGTAATGTTTTCCCTTAAACTACTCAAGAGTATTTTACACAACCACAAACACATTTTGTATAATAATATCCTTCAATACAAGGTATGTGACTTCAAGTTTGTAATTTTGTTATTTATTAAATTACATGGTAAATTAAATTTATGGATATTTAGTAGAATATGTAGTTTTAATTTATATTATACCATGTCTATCATCATAAAACATATTAATAACTCCAAGTATGGCTCCTAATGTCTCTGACCTACAATTTAATGTACTTTAAATTATGTTGAAGTCATTTGTTTGTTATTTTATAATGATAGTTCCTATTATAGGGACACATTCCATAAGACATCATATTCCACCAACACCACAACCCACTCAGTATAGACTCAAGGTGAAAATTAGTATTACCAATAAATAGTAGGGGAACAATGAATATAACAACATTGGAGTTACTAAATTTTTCTATGGATGGAATGTCTACTGTAATGGGTACCACAAAAATTTTGCATAATATTAATTTTGCATAATTTTTCATTGAGGGTATTGATACCATGCCTCTAAACATATTCATTTCCCATAATATTATTTAGGGATCTTAGTTTCAGGCTCTAGAATAAACTATTGTTCAAAATTCATCTAGTTTACCACTTTATCCAACACTTGAAGTTGAATAATATTTTGATGAGTTGACCTCCTTTACATTAAAAACTCTTATTGTAAATAATACTTTCACAATACTGGATGACATCATATAGACTGATATCAAATTACTGAAAGTATGAGAGATTTAAGGGAAGGGCTTGATATAGGAAACTAATGAGAATTTTCAAAATAACTCACAAAGATATTGTTTATATTCTTTGGTTCAAAATGATCCCTCCAAAGTTGACATTCTAGAAATAAAGATGAATCAGGATCAATTACAATTAGAAATCCCTATAATGATAATGTTTTAGATATTATTATAAATAGATAAGAAAATTTGAATGTAGAGGCACATGCATACTACAACAAATGGGCAAAAGATCCAAACCTTTGTTGCCCTACCAATATAGAGAGAGATATAGCTTTGGTAAACAATAATGTTTTTTATGAAATTTATTTGCACTACTATAAATTTTATTTGACATAATTTATTTTCCAGATTGAAATAAAAAAATGAAAACCTAAAGAATGAAGCACAAATACTAAATATTCATCTAAAAAAATGTGTAAAAGCTTAAATGTGATAATTTCATAAAAGGAAAAAATTATGCTAGTAAAAAAATAGAACAATACATTAAGGAAGATAATAAAAAAACATAACATGGATCTAGAAGTTTATTCAAGGAGAAAATAGATATAAATCCCACTATACTTTTGGTAGGAGATGCAACGCATGAAAAAATGAAACAACTTGCTAGAATAAATGTTGCAGTTGAATATCTTATTAGAGGAGGTGTTTTAAAAAAATATTCAAGAAAATGGGAAGCTAAGGTAACATCATCCACTTCACAACTGCAAACTAGAATTTCTTAGATTTAATGATGTTTCCTCAATTCGTGTTGACAATATTATATTGTTAATTATATATTTCTATCTATAATTGAAATGTGAATTACAAATCAGCTACACTTTAGAAATTTGATTGTAATGTATTTTATATTTATCATGTTGATACTAGACATTTTATATTGAATATGTAACTTGAAAGTATAAATATAAGTCCCCTTTTTTATTTTATTAAGTGAATTTTATCTAGGAGAGTTTTTATATTTTATTATAAATTTATTATTTAAGATCTATATTGATGAGAACATAATTATTTGTTGTATAATATTCACAACCACATGAATCAATCCCTTCACAACAAAAACAAAAGTGTAAAATAAATATTTTCCATACATATAACCTAAGTATATTTTTTAACAAAGTTAGAACCATTGTAATATAACTTTAAACTATTTCAAAATAATACGATAACATAATTTATGTAGTCTTGGAATTTACATAATACTAATGTTTTGGTGATTTATGATATTAATTAATCTAGTATGTTGTTTTTAATTTTATGAGATATAGAGAAAAATATAAAAATCAATAACATAATTGAAACATACCAAACTAAAACTTAGGTGGCTGAAATAGTTTTTGAGAAACCCATTCTTCATAATGATCATTTGTATTTACTATATCTGAGATATATATAATATCAATATTTAGATAAGCTCTATCATTTGCTAGGTTAGATACTCCTCTTCTTTCAGTGAGTGAAGTCCAAATTTCAAGTGATCTATCATAATGAAGCACGTCCACTAGATAACATGAAACATACAATCTCAAACATGTCTCAAAATTTATATCCAATTTATTATGAAGTTTTGATTTAACAAAAGACAATTCACTAAATACCTTTTCATCTTCCATAGATCCCGAAATCATTATTTGGTAGAGTTCATACAATCAAAAATATTTTCTAATATTTTCCTATAGGATGATATTGGGATACAGTTTTTTCCATAGCCTTGTAATAACACCATTTTCTATTGGTTCATTTAGACACTTATATTGATCAATCATTGTGAGTCTAAAATGGGTTGATTGGGATGAAAATAAATCCTTTTCAAAATACCTTGAATTTCAACTCCATTGATATATACAAACTTAAAAAAATGTGTAATGAGCATGCCCGTGTATTTGAGAAATAAATTCTTGATTCCTTCTTTATGATCCTCATTTCTCCAAAATATGGGATTCACTACTCCAATGGATTCAAGCAACTCATCCCTTTGAAAACATTCTCCACTTTCCATAAATAATATATCCTTTATCTTTCTCAAATTTATCCTTATTTTAAATAAGAAAAGTATCATAAAGAATACTTGTTACAAACACTTATTTAATTTTTGATCTTGTTATATCTACTTATTTTTAGAATGTGTGTAATGTTATCTCCTTTCCATTTAATGCAGATACAAAGGTGATCCTTAATATTGAATTTCAAATATTTTTTAGGATCATTAATATCTTTTAAATTTTTTCAACTTTAAAAAATAGGTTGATTAAAGTCATTTTTCCCCAAGTATAAAACATCAAGAGATTGACAAACCCATTTTCTCAAATGTATGAAGTCTACAATATATGGATCTCTCTTGCTTATCTCTAAGCAAATAATTGATTTTATTTAACATTGACAGAATACCACATAGTGTCAGAAGTGTTTCTAAATCTATTAAATGGTACAAAAAATCTTTTGTCTTGTCAACTTCCATATGATATTTAAACATAAAACATGCCAACAATAGATATTCTTCAAAAAAATTGCATGCAGGCTCATACACAGAAATCGATCTTGTATCATTATCTTTTAGAATTTATTTACCATTGGTAACCCTAATTGTAAATTTATGAAACTCAAAATATTTTCATACTGCTTGACATATAAGCATGAAAATCACAAATAGGTCTTCCACTTTTGTGACATTTTAAAATGTGCTTACAATTTTATATGCAAGATTTATTCAGTGGGTCATGCAATGAACTTAAATAATATATGGGGAAAATAATATCTATTGTCAAACACAAATAAAAACAATTTTATTCCCTTAAATTACTATTGCAACATAAACCAACTCCATTGATATAACATAATCATGCATCCTAGCAATATACCTCAAATTAGAAATAACTAACTTGTAAAGGTTTTCAACATTATAATTTTCAACCATTTTATGTATAACTAACATATGAGGTTGCCTTTAATGGTTCTCAAAAGTCTTAAAATGAATAAAAACTCATGTTGTGTTGTTAATTGTTGTGACCTTATCAATGGATAGTGAGATAAAGCTTGCATTTTCAAATTTTTCTTTCAAATCTTCCTTGTTAATCATTGCAAGATATTTTATCATGTCCCAAGTGATACCATCTAACCAATGTGATGTGATTATGAAATGTTATGAATTCCATTATGTCGAAAAAAAACCTTATAGTCTAAAAAATAAGATATAGGTCTGCCTTTTTTAAGAATGTGGTATATAGTTAAGAGTTTTATATTTTTGGCATGTTGATTAGAATAAATCATTTTTCTTATTTTAGTTGTAACTGTTTCTCCTTTCTCAGCTAGATGTCATATATATATATATATATATATATATATATATATATATATTTCATAGTCTATTGTGTATCTAAAACACATACATTCTTTGGAATCTTTGCATCTATGTGTTTTTTTAATTTCTCCATCTTCTTGTTCTACCGAATCATATACTTTACCATAATATTTCTCAATTGTGTCCAGCTTAAGTTGTATTTTATGGTCCTTTCATAATTTCTACGTATATATTCTGCATTTACATTTAATTGGGGTATATTACTATTTTATGTCTCAATTGGTTTATTGAAAGTAAATTTATCTACCCAGTCAAACTTAAAAGACCTTCCAATTGTCCATCTATTTCTCTTTCTTTGCAAAAATTTTTGAGTACATTTTTTAGTTGAAGTTTTTATCTATTGAGTATAAGTGTATTTTTATGGATATATCTCATTATTAATAATGTCCTCAATTCTCCTCTTAATTTACACAAATTTTGGATTTGTATTTGTAACTGAAGTTGTTGTTTTATGAGATCTAGTAATTTATTCTAATGTTTACATCATATCATCTAGTTTGTCCTTTGTTGGAGTCATGCCATATTTAGGTATGTATTCAAGTGGTGCCATGTAATCATTAATAATATCTTTAAATGGTAACATGATATTATGATTAATTATTTCATTTGAAAAACCAATATCAGTGGGGGGATTTGCATGCATAAAGGTTTTGTTATTATCCTTGAAATGTAAAATTAAAGTTACTATAAATAAATAGAAAATATTTTGTTAATCATTTAGTACCTATATTTTGAGTGGATGTGGTTTGAATTTTTTTGGTTGTTCTTGTTGGCTACCCAAAATAAGATAATGTGTTCTTTGTCATTGATAATTAGCCTGATATCTTACCATTATCACCTGAAGCCATCACAAAAAATGTATTTTTACAAGACAAATAACCACACGTCTGTGCTTGTAGGATTTTACATGTGATATTTATTTGAACATCTAGAGTGATTGTTATAGAATTATATTATGTAACTAAATGTCTATATCTATATGTCTAGCTATTGACTTCTGTATCTAGAAATCTAGACCTAGATGTCTAAAGCCAGACATTTATAATCAGATGTCAAAATCTAGATTGTGTAGATGGATGTCTAAAGCATGTACTCTAGCATCTTGACTATGTAGTTAATGTTTATGGTATACACAAAGACTATGATTAAATATCCATAATAAATAACTTGGCATATACAGAAATAATCTCTATCTTGGCATCTGTCAAATGTAGAGGAGAATCCATAAGTGTAGATGAACCTCCATAGGTTATAGTCAAATTTCAATCATCTACAATATATATTTGGGTAGTTGTTCTATATATTAGATAGGTGGTATAAATATATTATATATAATTTATATTAGTGAAACCAGGTATAATTTCCTTCAAGGCCATGATGATTTATACTCATAATTATGGAATTAGTTGTAAACTGTAGGCGAGATGACCTAAAAATACAATTTACAACAAGAAAATTTAGGTGACCTAGTGCTCTTTACTGGTACCAAAAAATTACCAAATTTAAATTTTTTAGAATGGAATATTTGTGAATCATCAAATATTTTACACTAAAAAAACCCTACTCAAGTTAGTTCTACATAGGTCAACTAACCTAAAACTATGTTAGTTAGGTTGGCCTAGTTAAAAAGCTTGTGTTAGAATGTTTGGAGCTACATCAATTTGATCAATGTAGATGGAAAGGGATGGATTATGGTTATAACTATATCAAAAAGGCTAACATAATAGGAAATTATAGGTCTTGATTAGCTAAAATATGCAAAATGGAAGGATGTAGCTTAGGGGATCAAATCTAAGGAAGCTAGAATAGATGTATGAATGATAAATAAGCAATAATATCTATTGTAATACAAAAAAAACTTACCCACATATTTACTAGTGCACCCTTTAAGGCATGATTTAAGGGAGATTAAATACTAGTAAATGATAAGTTTTAAAAATATTATGTGTATACATATACCCCACCCGAAACTCATCAAGTGTCACTAGATTGGAACATGGGATGATGATTTAGAAAAGAACATAATAACACAATAAATGAGCTAAACAAATGAAATACTAAAATGATTACTAATAAATGAAATAATTAAAATTACAATATAGATACCTTGACTTATCTTTATCACTAAGTGGTCACATTGATCCATGCATAGCTATTGTGTAAAGGAGCTTACTCCTCTTTCACTCTACTATGTAGGGCATGCACCTCTCACCCAATATTACACAGTAATTTCATAAAGTTTTCTCACATTCATACACAAAATTCCCACACTAACTCATTGACTTTCACACTCTTCAGAGATCATAGCCCTACATACCTTGCAGTCTTGTGCCACAACTCACAGTTCTATATGCATAGCCAATTATTAGACTCCACAACCCATCCACATGTTGAATAACCTTATCCACATGCTTTAAGGGGTTCACCAACCATCATCTATAGCCTGGGAGATGAATTGATGTAATCATCTTATTGGTAACTGATTGATTCAAAGATAATCTAAAAGGGATAAAAAAATTAAAGGTTTAAATTATTATTAAAACCATTCAAATAGCATAGATATTGTTTAAATATTTCTCATGCATTTTTTGGTTTGAAAAATAGAGTCTGTATGCAAAAGTTATGGCCAGTCAAAGTTGTGATCAAACCTAGTAAAAGTGATGATGTGGCAACATGGACCAATTAAATGTTGGTACATGGACAAATTTTCAAGGTGAGGCCACTTTACATGTGGCATGCCTATAATATTCCACAATTATACATGTAATTCATTAATATTCCATTTACCCATGTCATGTAATTACCCATCGAATCACCTTTTTCCATTAAAAAAAACACCCACTTTTCAGAACCATGTGGTATGTGGCCTTTAAACATGGAGGACAGTTGTATTTTCAAAAAGATAAGAGAAATGAATTTTAAATGAGATGTGTCTCATCCCATTACCAAAGGTGTGGGAAGGGGTTTTATCCCCTTACCTTTATTTAAAGCATGTTGACAAAGCTACCCACTGTGAAGCTCGAACCCATGACCCATTTTAGTAAAAAGATAAGCCTTGGACACTAAACCATGGGAGGCAAATAAGTATATAAATTGGTGAGGGGATATTATAAAAAACATTCAAAAAACATTATAATTTCTCATTGAAGGATAATAAAAAGGGAAGAATATTTTGTCAGAAGTAACTCAGTGCGGAGTGGAGATTTTGCAGAACCTATCTTTTGCAGACTTTCTCAAGTCAAGATGATTGCTTGGTAATCCATTCCAAGAGCACATTTTGATGTAATAATTAAATTTTTTTTGACATTATTTATATATTATTTCATGTTTTATCAAACCCAAAGATGTAGTCCCACCTGGTTGAACTTCATTATCAACTCTGGAGTTTTGTTGTTTCTATTTTTTCCCATAAATTTTCATATTGATTTTCATTTCAATTATATTTCTGATTTTAATGGATTTATTAGAAATTTGATGGGAAATTTTGATATTTAAATAATATCCATTTTTAAATAGTTTTTAATAAGTGGGGACACTTACTATTTACAGATCATATTTTGGTATCATAGCTAATTTTATGTTGGTATAATTGTGATTTTACTCAAATTCTATGGAATACTATGGATTTAATGTTAGTTCAAGTTCAGATGTTACTGAAAACCATTGTCACTACATTGATGCAATACTTTAAATCACTAAAATAATGCCAAAAAACTATATAATGAAAATAGGAGTTTTAAATCAAGAAACTCCAATAGAGCGTTGATGCTATGCAGGCATAATTATAGCAATAATGCCATCAAAGGAAGAGGATGTTTGAAGACTTGGAAGTTTGTGGACATTATGCTAGAAGAGGACATATTGTAGAACAATGTTAGATATTGTATCCAAGTAAATTTTGCACTGGTTCAATAAATATAATAAGGACAAAGGCAAGGAACGAACTATTTATAAAAGAAATTAGTCATCCATACTAGTATGTAATCAATCAACTCTAGAGACTATAAAAAGACAACTTTTGCTAGCCAAATTGCCAAAGATTATGCTACACTATGAGAATACCTGAAGGTAGAATGTCACTACTATTGTTGAGAGTAAGTTAATGCAAATGTATTTGATTGGATCTCTAGATCCAATTGCATCTCTGAAGGTTTTGTACAATGTCTGGGATTGAAAGTTCTTTCATTACCCCATACCAAGACATTCATAGCAGCTAATGGCATGATACATGGACACATGACACATTATTGTATCCTATATTTTGGTATTAGAGGTCTATTATTTGACCAAGTTGATCTTAATATAGTCCCAAAATAAGTAGAATAGATCATTTTGGGTAATTTCTATCTCACATTGTGACAGGCCAAGTACACAACATTAAGATATGGAATCTAGCTAACTGGTGATCATGCCTATGAGATTCAGTTTGCGACCAATCAGATAACCAAGGTAATTTTTTGTTATATTATGGATTTCTATTATTCTTATACTCTTGTTTGTCCTAATGAGAATAATATTGTAATTATGAAAGTAAACAATGCTCTGATTATCAATGTGTCTTTTGACTCAAATATACATTAAAAAATGCAAGTAATGAAATCAACTCGTCTGGATATATTAATAATGTTAGGGATACTTTATTTTCTAACTCCATACATTCATCAAGTAATTATGTTGATACATTTTAGAAACACATAAGGGGAATAGGTTCTAAGCTATTGGCCAAGATGGGATTTAATGGAAACGGCCTTATCACTAATAGTCAAGGAATTATCCAGACTATCCAAGTTATGAAGAGTTTGATTTATGTAGGATTAGGATATGAAAATGAAGGACAACCTTCCCAAGAAGTCGAGATAAAAAATTAATCAAGAAAGAATTCAAAACACCTTGAAGAGTTGAAAGAAGCATTCTTAGAAGATGAAATAGTTAAATCTAATGAGACATCTTTAGACGACTTATCAAGGTATGAAAAAAATAAATACTTGAATGTATATTATAATTATGCCAAAGAAAGCCCTAAAAAGATGCTTAACAGACATGCCAAGTTAGAAAAGAAGAAGATTGACGAAATGAAGTTGCCTAAAGAAGACATAAACTTTGGTTTTTACTTCAATGCTAAGGGGCAAATGCTGAAAGAAGATAAGCAGAGTCATCCACAACCTCAAGCAAAGGTTTTAATTACATATTTAGTCAATCAAAAGATAGAGCCTCATCAAGTAGAACCTGAGATAATAACAATTAGGGAGATGGTAGTCAAGGAGAAGCTAATAATGTAAAATTTATCGCCTTGGAGAGGTAAAGAATATTTCTTCAAAAGAATAATTGCTAAGCATTCAAAGATAGATGTTATTTTTGATATAAATTATCAAAAAAAATTAATTTTTGAATATGTTTTAGAAACCCTAGGTTTGAAAACTAAGCCACATTTCAAACCATATTCATTGGTTGGGATAAATGATGTTGTTAACCTACATGTAAGCAAAACCTGTAAACTAGGGTTTGTAATTACCTCCAAATTCCTAGATAAAGTTGAATTAGATGTGGTTCCACTTCAATTTAGTGGCATTGTCCTAGGTAGACCATACTTGTCTCTAAAAAATGCAACTTTCTCTATAAAGGAAAATCAATATGACATTGTAAAAGATGAGATAGAATATATTGTGAGATCCCATCGCTTGAAAGAAGGGCAGTGATGATAACTTGTCATTATACTTCTGATATTTGTGTAGACACTAGAAAACCACACACACGGTTCTAGTCATCAAGATGCCTCAGACTTTTATTTCACCCCTTTCAACTATACAACTAGCCCTTTCACCCTAATTGACCTCAACACCATTTTCACCTCTTTAACCCTCTCCAAACCTATTTTTTCTTGGTACTTCGACCACTGATGGTTAAGGTAACTATTGATGATTAACCTAAGCATCAATGGTTAGGTTCTTGAGATGGTAACACATCATGAACTATTCTTAAGGCAATCATGAACAAAATCTAATAGTTTTTTCTACCTCATCCTCTAATGCATAATGAATGCCTTGTTACTCATCATCCTTATCCTTCTTACTCCATCACCTTTTGCTTATAAAAGGAAGTAATCAAGAGGATAAATGGATCCAAAAATACATGTCCAAATTCTTCATACAGGTACTCATGTCTTCTAAGCATTCAAAGATTCTTCATGTAGGTTTCTCTAGCAGCCACCAACTTGAACCTCTGGTGAATTTCTTCTAGATTTCCTTCAATCACCATTATGCTATCAAAATCTCTTTAGGATCACGTAAACATTTGATTGTTTTCATTTCTATCTCCTTTCATCTACTTGAATATCTTTATCAAGATCCTCCTCATCACACCCTTCCCATCTCATTTTAGTTACTTTTTACCCTCTACCTTTTCATCTTACCATTACTAGACTTTGAACAAACATATACCCTCAACCATATAAAATCTAAAAACCTATTTTAGTGTACCTTTCTGAAATTCTAGGTCCCCACAACTAACCAATGATGGTTTGTCTAACCATCTATGGTTACCCTTAACCACTGAAAGTTACCCTTCACTATCGATGGTTAGCCCTTTGTGATCCAAAACCCTCATTTTCCACCATTAAACTAGCCATTGACTGGAACTTGCTTTTTCCATTTTTTGTACCAGAACAAAATACAACAAAACATTCATTTAATAAATTAGCATATCTTTTGTTAGTTTATTAGATATTTATCTTACATTAGCAAAGTATTCATTTTTGTTACTTTCATGTATGAAAATTTCCTTTCTTTCCTTTCAACATTACCTTGTTTTATGGGTGTGGATTGATAGCCTCCAGAAATAGCTCACACTTTCTTGGATCTAGCCTCAGCTAGGCAATCCACCCTTCCTCATTGTATAAAAAACAAGATTTATTTGAGTGCTTTCTTATGCAAGTCATCTTCCCCTAACCAAAGAAGAGTTCTCCACTTCATCTGGTTCACATACACATTTTTACCAAGTTTTTATATTGTATATATTTTACCCTTTTCTATAGCTTTTATCTCTTTATTTCTTCTTAGTCATATAAGTGGAAATTCTATCTTAAACATTTTGGCACACCCAATGGGACACTAGCTCCCTTTCTTCTTATTGTGGGGCCTAATTCCCTTTCTTCTTTATTGTATGCTCATCAAATGAAATTTGAAATTTTTCTTTTGGGTATAAAATAAATTTTTGCATTCAAGTTTGTTTGCTTGATTTATCTCATCTAGTTAATTAAATCATCATGAATTAATCATAACACATATATGTTACACAACCAAACCACTCACATAAAAACAAACATCATAACATACTTAAGACAAGGCCCATTGGATTTCATCACCCATTAGATCACCTTACCCTTTCTGGAGATCCTACTTGGATTTCATCACTAAGGGGAGGACCCACTCTATTCTCTAGCAGAGTATAAACTCTAGACGAATGGTATCTATTGGCTAAGTGGCCTAGTTCAGCTTTAGGTTTTTGAAGTGCAGGGAGCAAGCCATCAGTATCAAGCCACATACCTAGTCTAGTATAGATTCTTTTTTAGCACCACAACAAACCTAAAACCATCCTTATATTTCTCTTTTAGTACCTAGTTCACAATCCAAACTTCTTTCACAATATCTAAGGCATAAGCCAAAAGTGATTTAAAATGAATCCTAAGATTAATTGTGATTTTAGTTCATGTTTTGTTTGCCTTGAATTTTTCTTTGCTTTCTCATTATTTGAGGTGAGAGGTTCATTATTCTTTTCCAATTCCTCACATGCTTTTTACCAATAATAGCTGAGGAATCAAACCCATCAAACATTTCCTACCTCTTCCTCTTCATCATCCATGAGGTATAATTCAGAGGTTGAGTGTTCTCCTCATCATTCTCCCCCACTTACCATGCCTTGGATTATTGAGGGCGATGCCGATTTCACCACTTTCCTTGACAATAACCCCATTGCCCTTCAACACTATCTTAACACTTTAACTCATCATACCCTAATTGCTTCGGTTCTTCCCATGGATCCTCCTTTAGGCATGCCTCATGAGCTTATGGTGGGTGTTACTTCTACCCAACCCTTGGTTACCCAAGTTTCTTCTTCCACCCATAACCCATTTTTTACTACCACCCCAATCTAATCCAATATTCTAACCCTTAATCAAACACCCCCTACACCAACCCACACATCTAATGTACAAGTAACCCAACCTCTTGTCACTTATCCCACACTCACCTTAGGGATAACTTCTACCCCTCTTTCCACCATTCCTTCCACCATCACCACCCAACCAACTTATAGCCATCTCTAAAACTTGGTACTTTATATACCCCAAACTCTTCCACCTATCAACACATGAGTTACTACTCAAACTCAACCCCAACCCACTCATACATCCATACCTCTAACTACAATAACCTCTCAACAAGTTCTCACAACCTCTTCTAAATATGTGCCTAATCTACAAGGTCACATAACCCTTCAATTCAATCTTATATACCCAAGAATCCTTATGGGGAACCATCTCAACCTCTTATGACCACATACCCATATAAAACATATTCACAACCTCTTTATCAATATGTTGCATCTACCACACCTCAACCCAACCTATCCTACAATATTTCATCTACCCAACCTCAAACTATCTTGGTCAATATGTTAATTGACAAAATGACCAATCTTGAATCATCCATCTTAGGGACCCATAACCTTCTCTCTTATGACCAAATATGCAATGAACCTATCCACCCATCTATCCCAATCTGATCCTATCTTCCTCAATGGGAATTGCCTAAATTTTCCAAATTTTAAGGCAAAGAGGACCCACAACAACATTTGAAGGCATTTCATCACTCATATTATTTAATTACACATGATGATGCCCTCATCTTCAAACTTTCCCCATGTAATTGACAGAACCCACTCTTAATTGGTATAGTTATCTCACCAAGCACTCCATCTTTGCTTTCACCCAACTCACCCAAGTCTTTTTAGATCGCTTTTTAGTGAACCTATCTTAAAAGGTTTCCATAACTGACCTTTATTCCATTAATCAATTTGATGATGAATCAGTTACTGATTTTGTTGTTAGATGGAGAGGTCTTATTAACCAAATTTCTTTCTCATTACCACAAATTAAATTGATTGAGCTCTTCAAGATTGTGCCAAACACATTTCACCCACTCTCAAAGTTCAATCTTTTTTAACTTTTGATGAGGCCTTTACCATGACATGAAAACTAGAAATCCGATCCATTGAGGAAGGAAAATTAAAAATTTGGAACAATAATTCCACCTTTAAATCTAATGATCCTTCTTCATCATCAAAACCCATCAATCAATCCAACTCTTCTAAATCTAAAGCATCAGCCAACTTAGTTGTCCTCAAAACTACTCCACCTCCAACTATCAACCAATCCAACCCCTCAACCAGTTACTTTTATTATTTTAAATAACCTAACCCAAATCAAACCCATGGACCTCCAAAACAATACACTCCTATTAGAGAATCTTATGCTTTAGTTTTGGATAAACCTCTAAAAAAACCATCATACAACTTCCACCCATAAAACCTCCTCAACAATTTGACACTACTTGCCCCACACCTAGTTGGTATAATGAAAATGATTCATGTGCATACCATCGTGTTATTATACATGATGTTATTAGGTGTAATACCTTCAAGATGATTATCTAAAACATGATTGACAAGGGGGAACTTGTAACTAACAATCCCAATGCACCCCCTAACCAATCCCTTGACATTTTTTGTAAACCATTTCCCAACCATACACCCTCTACCAACTATAACAAAAACCAACCTAAATAATCTCACACACATGAGGTCAATATGATCATTACAATCATTAATGAACCCTTTGTTGAGGAGACCATTACCTCAACCTCCATTTCATCCATCCCACTCATTGAACTAGCCAACTCACCAACCCTTCTTTTGGACATCCAAACCAAGGAAGCCACCTCACCCTCCTCCTCACTCAAGAAAATCATTGACTTACCCACAACTCTATTAGAAAAACCAAAAGAGGTAATCATTACCTCAACCACCTCTCCACCCATTTCTTCACCCATGGATGAAAAATCCCCTATCATTCCTTTGGAGGTTTAACCAAAGGAAGAAACCATATCTATCACCTCATTTACACCTATCACATCTATCATTGAATAAAGAAACCTCTCTTTTGAAACCACTCTAAAAGAAGAAACCTATTTGCCTACACCTTTCATGGTGGAATTATCCTCCCAAAACTTACAACCCTCTCCCAAGAACATTACCTCACTTCCACTTAAAGGCTTAATCTTTGAAACTAAAGATCAAGAGACTAAACCCATCTGCAAACCATTTTCTAGATTGGTTCAAAATATGTTATTCACCTCTCAAACCAACCTAGATAGGGCCACTTTTTGGCATCATCTGGGTCTACCTTATCAAATCAAACCCAAACCTTTAACCACACTACCTTCAACCTATAAAATCATCATACCTACAACAATCCCTTCTCCTTCCATGACTCTAAGAAAATCTTCCCACC
Source organism: Torreya grandis (assembly GCA_037957365.1). NCBI lineage: Eukaryota > Viridiplantae > Streptophyta > Pinopsida > Cupressales > Taxaceae > Torreya > Torreya grandis. The sequence continues at coordinate 93,554 of JARHVA010010528.1, read as the reverse complement.
TTCCTACACTCTAAATTCTCAAATCATCATCTACCCCTCAAAATAAAACCATCATATCCCAAACCAAGCCCATCAAAAACTTGGGGATACTTCCTACTCCCAATATTGTTCATCCACATTTGAAATTAGACTTGACCCCTCCTAAACTACCAAAACTAACACCCACCAAACCCATCAAAAAGATCAATCCAATAAAGTCTCCACCTTGAGATAGACCCATACCACCTCCTTCCACTTTTACTTATATCTTGGGACCTCATCCCTCAACTCTCCTTGTTCCATTTCCTTATCTCACCAGCCTTCACCCTTTTCCTCACCTACATCTTATATCAAATCTTCAACCTCATCATCCTCATTTTTGGATAACCTTTCCATATCTACTCTCCCACCTATAACCAAACAAGCACCCTCAAATTATACATCCTCCACAAAGCTAACATTAACTATACAACCCCAACCTAAACCATTCACCAAAACTATTCAATCATCTTCTGAATCCATGATGAGACCTCCTAAAAAAGGGACTCCCACTTTACCTCCTAAAACCAAAACTTTGGCACCCTCAACACCTTTGACTGAATCATATTCAACCATTTTACAAAGGTTTATGCAAACTTCCTCTATCTACTTACCACCCATCAAACCATTTGACCCTTCTAAAAAATTTAACCACTCACATCTTACACCATCTTGGTTTAATGACCAATTAATATGTGCCTATTATAGAACACCTAAACATGATATAAAAAGATGTAAATATCTTCAAACCCTTGTCTATAACTTGATAGATGAGGATGATTTATTGTTAGTTGAACCACCTCTTAGCCTATTACCATTTCAACCATCCACTCAACCCTTCCAAACCATACCCTCTCCCACACTCTCATATGAAAGTGAGGAGGAACTAGAACAACCATCTAGTCCAACACCTTCTCTTACCCATACTATCCACGTGGTTACCCAATCTAGGGCCCAAAAAAAAGGTAAGGAGAAATATAAAACATCCATCCCTTAGATGTACCTTTCCAACTCTCAACCTACCAACCAACCTCACATAGCCTCACCTTTACCCACTCCATCAACAAAACCCAAGATATCCATTTTGGGTGTCCCTTCCTCCAACCCATTTGAATCTTTGTGATGTGTAGTGCTTAAGCAACTTCACCAAACTCTAGTAAATATGAGTCTTTAAACATACGTAATTTATGTTTAATGTGCATTTATTTTTGGGTATATATGTATAAATTAAAAAAATTATAAGGATACATAGTTTATGTTTAATGTGCATTTATAACACAAACTCTAGTGAATATGAGTCTTTATGAACTCATTAACACCTCTCCCCATCATCACCAAGCACACATTTAGACCCTCTAATATATTGAGGTTAACCCACATGATTCTCAACCTCTAGCCACCTTTGTTATTATATTATTACACCTTACAAACTTTCACCTTATATCCTTGTGAAGATGGAGTTATTGAATTTTGACACTTTGGGACAATCATATCGCAATGCTATAAATATTGAAGCCAATGCAAATATGAAGCAATGGTTCACCTTTTCATCCAACGTAGTGTGCAAGATCCATATTTCATATAACTCCACATCATTACCTTATACACATAAGTTGAAGCACACTTCTTACAAAGGAGAGCAGTACCAAAATACTACTCAACCCTTGAATGCCCCAATGCCTTCTAATTTAGATAAAGGTAATAAGAATAAGTCTGATCACAAGTGGTGCCATCACCATTGTTTATCCACTCATGAGGATTCTAAATGCCACACACAACAATCCTTGATTACATAATATACATCAAGACCCACATTGATGGATTCCACTGATTTAGATGCCTCTTATCTAATCATTATCACCACTATGATTGACATCTCTAAAGAGTGTGAACATCTCTTCCACACCAAGTTATGGGTGAAGGATCAACCTCTCCACATCATCATAAACAATGGTATTTTAAAGAATATCATCACATTATCTACATCTCAATAACTTGGTATTACCACTATTTTGTATCCAAATCCATACTCTTTAGGGTAGATCTAGTAGGGGAAAGATAAACAGGTCTGGTGGTAATGCACTTTTTAGTACAAAGTCAAGCCTATGGAGGAAAATGTCACTTGTGACATCACACCTCTAGAGGTCTACAACATTATACTAGGCAGACCATACTTGTATGATAGTGAAGCTACATATCAAGATAAGACATAGGGTTATAATATTCATGCATAAGATCACTTCTATAACCTTTTTGAGTTAGTACCCATGACCATATTCACCTTGGTCACTGCCAATCAATGTCACAAGCTCATCTTGCATGTGCAAAAGTTTGTCTTACTTATGGTCCACCCTAATACACCTACATAATCATAACCAAATCACATCTTGGTAGTGTGTAGTACTCACACATAATCATAGCAATAATAGATCAAAAAGTTACTAGATTACAATAGCGAAGTCTTTGAAAAAACTAAAGGTCTTCTAACACACTATGTAGTAAATCACTACATCAATTTGGTCCATGGATCCCCTATTTCAAATATCTACCTCTATCATATATTAATTTGGAATAATTTTGAAGTCTAGTACTAGATTCAAGAGCTCATTGATTAGGGAAATATTAAGCCTAACTCTTCTCCTTGTATAAATTTGATTGTCCTTACAGCCAAGAAAGATAGGTCCTGGTGACTGCATAGACTATCTTTCACTTAATAAAATCATGGTTAAAAATCAATATCCATTATTGCACATTGAAAACCTTCTAGACTAGCTCTGATGCATAAAATACTTCTCCAAGATCAACTTGAAGTTAGGTTACCATAAGGTTCCAGTCCATTCTAAAGACATATAGAAGACAACATTTAATACTTAGTTTGGATTATATGAATGATTGGTCATGCCTTTTGGCCTTACTAATGTGTTAACCACTTTCACGTACATAATGGATGATCTACTCAAGCCATTCCTAAATTCCTTTGTCATCATCTAATTGGATGACATGATCATCTTCAATAAGACTTAGAGGATCATATGGAGAACATTTGATGTGTCTTAGACACTTTGTGCCAACACAAGTTGTAAGCCAACATAACGAAGAGTACATTTGGCATTACACAAATCTAATACATGGGATACATCATTGATTACACAAATAATCAAAGTATATGTAGAGAAGATCAAAGAGATCCAAGATTGGCTTCCTCCATGTAATCTCAAAAAATTGAGGAGTTTTCTCATAGAATTGAGGAGTTAACTTAGACCACATATTTATCCTTGGTTTCTTGCATATATTATGGGGTCTTAGCTAGATCACATGTACTAAATCCAAGTTTGAATGGACACGTGAGTAATAGCATTCTTTTGAGGCACTTAAATAATGCCTTTGTGTAGTGCCTATTATCACAATGCCTGACATTGAAAAAACTTTGAAATACACACTGATACATCTGAATACACACTCAGTGAAATGCTAATATAGCATGGATATCAGATCGCATACGACTTTAATACATTCAACAACATAGTGCAAAGGTAATCCACATATGAGAAAGAACTATATATTATTATGCAATCAAGTAAGCAATGATGACACTACATTATTGAGAAGGAGATAGTTGTTCATTTAGACTATAAACCACTTCAATTCCTATACTTGCATAACAAGATAGAAAATGTGCATCACATAAAATGGATTAATTTCCTATAAAAGTTCCATATTATAATCAAGCACAAGAAAGGGAAGGACAATAAGGCTACATATTACTTGAGCTAACCATCGGTTCACATGCTCATCATAGTTTTGAACATGCATGGTTATAATTTCATAAATTGGGTTCATCTATACTCAATTGAGTAGGAATTTGTAGAAATTTATGCATCCTCTCATAAGGTAAACAAGTGTAGGATTTATATTTGCCTGACTAACTTTTGTACAATATCATATATCTCTGTGTTCCCTCTAGTGCACCTCACCAATGAATCATTTGGGAAGCACACTATGCCAAGACCTTAGGACACTTCAATATGATAAAGACTCTAGATGGATAGTTGAACTTTTGTAGGCTACACATGTGCATAGATGTGGAATACCACATAAAGTATTACATTCCTTATTGTGTCACCAATCCTATGAACAAGAAGTTAGGACTTTATACACCTCTATCAATTCTATCTAGACCATGGAAATCTATCAGCATGAATTTTGTGACTAGATTGCATGTGATGAGATGACAACATGATGTTGTGTTCATTTTAGAGCATCAATTTTCCAAGATGGCCATCATGATCACATTTAGAAAATACATTGATGTAGCTAACACTATATAGGTAGTCTTCAATCATATTTGGGTTCATTTTGGGTTACCACATCCATTATCTTTGACTGTGATCCACACTTTGTGAGTCATTTTTGGTACACATTATGGGAATTAATGGGTATATAACTAGATTGGTTGATATTTTTTGATCCTCAGATATAAGTATTTAGTCACACACTTGTTCATATTATTTAAATGTACAACTATGCAGATGATCACACCTAGGATGATAATTTCTTAGAAATTTAACATGCCTATAATTGGGCTCTTTATATCTCTATTGGCCATAGTCCATTCCATACATATCTTGGGTTTCAAAATTAAACACCTGTAGACATCTACTACTATGCACCATCAGGGAATGAGTCACATGAATAGGAATAGAAATCATACAAAGGTGAGAATTTTCTACACCATATCCAGTCTATTCACTAATAGGTTTAACACATTCTCTCTCACACTCAAGTTAAGGACAAGGAGAATCATAATGCACATCACACACCTTATACATTATGAGTTGGTAATAAATTCTATTTATAAATTCAAAAATAATGCTTCAAAGGTCCACACCAAAATATCAAGCTTCTATGCTATGGTCCTTACACCATTTTGTGCATAGCTAGTGAGGACACCTTCATCCTTGATTTGCCTCAGTACTTGGTCATGCACCCTATCTTCAATGTGGGAATTCTCAATCATTACTCCTTGTCATTTATTGAGCCAATAGTGAAACAACATCCTTATGATTTAGATCTTAAGTACCTACATGCCAAAAAGAAGGACCAAATCGTCAAAGTGATAGACACATGCACCCACCATGGTACACACCAACTTTTTTGAGTGGTCAAGGTTGGGATATATGTTGATCAAACCAAGAGGTTTACTTCAAAACAACTTCAAGTGTAATTTCCATATTCTCACTGATGTAATAGATACGATTGATCTTCAAGAAAGGGATAATGATTTATGCATATCTACCATATATCTGAGCTTACTCCTCATTCACTCTATTATGCAGGGTGTGCACCTCTCACCCAATATTTCATACTCCTTGCCTAAATTTTGATCACATTCATACACATAAGTCCCATGCCAACTCATTAACATATTCACTCTTCATAACTCATATTCTTTTACACCTTACAATCCTATGCCATAATTTCATATGCATAGCTGACTCTTGGATGCCACAACACATCCGCATGTCACCTCACCTCAACCACATGCTTCAAGGGGTTCACCAACCATCATCCATCTTATAAGATGAACTGACATAACCATCTTCTTGGTAACCAATAGTGGTTATAACTACTCTTGTGTTTTAATTGTATAAATATGTAACATACACATCTAACCTAAGGTTGATGCTCTACATAGTCATAACATAGATAACATGCTCTGCATATCTAATCTATAAAACATGCATTGTAGCACATTTCACTAGTTTTTCCTATTCTATGTTAATGAATAGAAGTTAGATTTCTTGAAAATAAGACTTTTGATCCATTTAATGTGTTTAGTTTTTTATTTATGAATTAGCTTTTCCCATTCACTTTGTATAACCAAAAATTTATTTTCCCCTACATGCTTGGTCCTAGGCTCCACGGTGTGGATCACACATGTTGTATTTATAGTATCGATCATGGAGGGTGCAGTGACTACATTTGACAAATCCTAGGGATAAAAGGCTAGAGAGAAAATCAATCAATCAAAGGAATCAAAGAAATAAAACAATCATTCAAAGTAATAAAATTAATCTATTGCAATCAAGAGATAAAATATCAATACCCCAACCCTCTTGAATATGGAAAAGTGTGTATTAAGTAAAATTGCATAGAAACATTAATAATACTACTCATTTAAATGATCAAAAACCTATATGAAAAAGGTGGAACCACATACTAGGTTTGTATGTAAATTTAAGGTCAGATATGATTCTCATATGTAAAGGTTGAACCCCATACTAGGTTCATATGTAAATGCAGAACCTATATGCAATGTGCTAGATTTGACTTAAAACTATCATATCTAAATATCCGGAGTTAGAGAAGGTAAATCAAAGATATCCCATTGATACTAAAATAATATAACCAAATAGATCTAATGACATAACAAAAGGAGCACCTACAATATAATGTCAATAGAAAGGTTTCTAAAGCCTCTAGGTAATTAACACAATGGAATAACTCTATCTAGGTCTCTTTTTATTATAAGTAAATATCACAATCAAGTAATACAATCAATAGAGAAGGGTTAAAAACACATAAAAAGTGGGGAAGGACCATGGTAGGAAAATGGTTGTTTAGGTTACCTAAGGTAGAAAGATGGCAAGCTCAAACAATCCTCTAGCCACACTAATTAGAAGTGTCGATAAAATTTAAACATGGAGATATACATTCATTAGCCAAGTAATTATGTAATTTTTATCCATAAAATAAAATAGATAGGGCTATAATATACTTGATTTGTGAAAGACTTGTTGAGCCTTAATCTCCCCCTTGGCCAATGGTGCATTGCAAGAGATTATTGTGGTTTTAAGAATCTCAAAGGTTGAATCAATCTCTAGGTTAAAATCATTCCTATTGCATCCATGAATTCACAATACAACCTTTACCTCCAAGACAATATCTAAACAATAACTCCTCCAAATGTCAACTTAGGGTAGAAGTGTGATCAATAGAAATTGAAAATAAATGTTCCTCTCTATTGGATTAAAATGGTGATCTATATTTATAATAGTTAATGATCCTTATCCCTCTTGAATATTGAGATGATGATATTGATTAGCTCAATTTAGTTCTAAACATGCTAACTAAGCTCAAACTATGTTATCCAGGCTGACCTAGTTATGTATCCTACACTAGAATGTTTAGAACTGCATTTATTTGATTGATGTAGTTGGAAGAGTAAGGATTATGGTTGTAACTACATCAAATGAGTCAACATAGTAGTAAATTATAGGTCATGATTAGTTAGAAGATGCAAGATGAAAGAAGATAACTTAGGGGATCAAATCTAAGGAAGCTATAATGGATGGAGGAATGATAAATAAGCAACAATATCTATCAAAAAGTACCAATGACCTACCCACCCATTTCCAAATGCACCATTTAATATGTGCACTTAACGATATTGAAACTTGACACGCTGTTACAAGAGAGAAAACATCAGTAAATGATAATATTTAAAAAAAATTATGTGTATACATAACCCCATACTAAATTCATATGTAAATATAAATAGATTGATCAACCCTTTTAGACATATTTTAAATTAAAAATGTTACCTTCTTGACCTTTGATATAATTATGAAAATATAAAAGTGTATGCATGAACAACTTTCATGCACCATGATCTAATCTAATTTTAACAATATGTCACTCTACCCCCAATCTGATAAATATGATAACTTGTTCCATTATATCCCTACAATCTAGTAAATATTCTCATTTGATATCTATAATATGTCAATCATGTATATGTTAAATGTCTATATATGTATTTCATATACACCCAAATCAGTCTCAATATGATATTATGACCCAATCAAAATCATTTGAATCATGTAATCTATCCTAAAATTTTAATTATTTATGTATTAAGGATTGAATATTTATGATAATCTCACTAGCATTCCCCCATTTTTAGATGAAGGATGTATCTTGTGAATTATTCAACTCAAAATAAAATAGTTTTCCATATCATGTTATATAGAAAGATATAAGTGTGTAAATCATCTACTAAATGAGGAGAATATGTCATCATATCATGATTAGATCATCAAATAATATATAAAACATGTATCTTAAGGCATAAAAATATAATGTAAAGATAAATATAAAAAATTAGACACAATAATTATCGTCATAGATATAAGCACTGAATAATAAACCACATAGAAAGATGCATGATATAGATCATGGTACCACACACAAGTAGAAAGATTCATGATATGGATATGTCACCACCAAATCAATAAATAATCATATATGTATCCATATATATGCACAAAATATCATAGACATAATGTATATAATGGAAGAGAAAAATAACATTCAATGTCAAATAGCAAAAGAGTCACAAATAGTACACTCAATGAACATGCAATGTCACACAATAAGCACACAATGTCACATAAGGAAAGAGACACAAATAATGTAATACACACTCAAGGATCACCCATGAAAAAATAAAAAATAATCACACATGTTGGAATTCAATGAAATACACAATAGGTATACATTACAACATGAAATAATAGAAACATGCATAGCAAAAGCAAAGCTAGCCCACACCAAAAATGTATGTAGTCATTATACATGGTAAATTATATTATTTATATAGCACTCTAAGAAATATAATTAAGGGAAATATATGTATAATGATTATAAGTAGCTCAATATCATCAATGGAATGATCATAAATATACATAACTTTAATAAATGTACCAAAGAGATGCCCCTAATATAGGCATAAACACTATGTAAGAAGGGTAGTTCATAGGTGTAGGAATTCCCCACATCTAAATGTCTATGTCATTATGAAACTTGTATGTCCTACATCTCACTCATGTATACTGTGAAATGTATGTGTATATAAAAAAGGATATGTAATCTATCATAATGTGATGAAGAACATAAAATAAATATGTATATTAATAATACATGTCATACATAGCTCCTGATTTTTTATTTTTATGAAAATTTTGATTTTGTGTATCTTTGAATATTTTATGATTATGTTCCTACTAACTAATAATCCTATCAATCTTCTCACATGTAGGTCCTATATAAATGATAGAAAAGGTAACCCACTATGAGTGAGAAGACCCATATGAATTGTATATGGATTCAAGAGGTGATCTCATGTTGTAGTATATTCATCATTATCATCATGGATCATATGATCATAAATATGATTTGTATCCATAAAACCCATAGTATCCACTTTAATTTGTTTTATAATAAAAAATGTGATTATGTTCACTATGGAACACACGAAGCTATCTATAACACTAGCTTAGGATATGATGACATGGATGATGCTTAATATGCAAATTAAATATATATTTGATGTGATGGGAATTGAATAATTGATCATCTATGAAATTAAATTACCTTTGTATAAATTTCCTACATAGATTGAATCCTAAAAGGTTGTATAATTGGTTGCATATTACCTTTTCAAGGGAAAGTCTCTAGCTAAATATGATACTTAGAGGGTAAATTTAGATTTATAACTACTTTATTATTATGTATATACTTAATGCATATATGTATTTAATATATTACTACACCAATATTTTGTATCCAATGGCATCCTAACAACATACGAAATGCCCTTATACTCAGCAAAACCAAAGATAAAGTAGAAATTCATATAGGGTGTACCATAAGTGGTAGAATAATATTCCCAAAATAATTTTGTGTCTTTCCATTGGATCCTTTTAATATATTTGTTGTATCCATAAAATCCTCCTGTGTATATCCACTACTATAAAGCAGTGTCAGAATGCAAACATTTTCACTTGAACCATTATCTACCATGACATTATGTATAGGCTATGAATCAGTGTAGGCATGCATAAATAATGGCATATACATAATCATTATCCATAATATCACTGTCATCAAATTTTATTTTAGGTAATTGTATAGATTTTATTATAAGTGTACTAATAATACCTTCTATAGAATTTTCCTCCTCAATTCTTGAAGGGTAAGAAGTCATAGGTGGATACACTCTGTAAGTCATATGTACCTCAAGATTAGTCTTAGTTTCTATTACCACATGATTTATAAAGGGATTGGAAAATATTTTAAAATTTTAATTCCAATGAGTTTATTCCACTAAATCAATTATAGGTGTACTAATATCATTAATCTCAATGGTGTCTCATTAACGAGATCCTAAATTTTGTCTTATTCTAAATCATCTATTTGTAGAATGTCTAGCACATTGATGATAATCGCAATATACATTACTATCATATCATTTAGAAGGAGTCATACTCATATCAACCTATTTTTTTGAGAAATAGATATAATATTTCACTCAATTAACTTATATAATATATTTTGACATGGTTTTGATATTAAGAAAATTGCCTCCTTTGTTGGGTTTAAAGAATAAGACGATTAGTAGGTTGTCACACTAAATTAACTATTATCTTTGCCTCATTATTAGCATAATTAATTTTGGAAATTTAATTTTGTTTCATTGGAATTGAACCCAAATTAATTGGATGATTAACCACATACTTTATATATTATTCATGGTAATGAGTTTAACTTATCAATCCTTAACCATATAGCATAATTCATCAAATGATTGGAATATATTGACATAACAGACTCATGTAGAGGGAAGAAAAACATTTCTTGAATATATATTGTAAATAATTATCATCCATATGATTTTTCATCTTATAAATCATGATATTTTACCAAAGCACATAGTCATTGAATTGTTCAGTGGGTCCTTGTTTAAGCTTTATAATTTAAGCGTAAGATAATTTATCATTTATATTGATTTAAAAATGTGCTAAAAATTGAATAGCCCAAGGATTAAATGTATCAAAAAATTATAATGGGGATTAAAATAACCATCATAAATCATATTCATTAATACTTCACCAAAAAAATTAATCAACTACTTTTAATTGGAAGCAATGTCTGTAACTTTTGTGCAAACTGTTCTTATGTGTTGCTTTGGATCACCTTTACAATTGTATAATGTAAGATTAGGATCCAATAAAATTGTAGGTAAAATATAAGATGAAATATTTATTACCAATGGATTATGAATAAATTTTTGAGGATAATTTGAATGAATCACACTCTATAAGAACCCTACTCAAGGTACAACACCTTAGCCTACATATCTAGAATAGTTTTCATGAGAGATTGTGTAATAAGCATGTTTGATGATGTCACATAAGTATAGATTAAATGTGGTAAATAATTTTTATATGTACAGATAAGAACCAAAATTTTATGATTTCATTTCCCCCCACACCAAGTAACCACAGGTGTAGATAGAGGAATAGTAGCACTAGTAGTAGTGGTTTTAACACCTATTGTAGAGTCAATATCTATAAAAGTTTTATTAATATCATTGAAGGGATCATGATATTCATCATATGTGAAATTATTATAATTATATTTTTGTTAATCTCTTATTATAATAATTATACAGATTTATTTTAAGATATTCAATTAATTTCCTTTGATCTATGTCATCAAATCTATCATTAAAATCAACATATGTTTTTCATTTACTAACATGTACATTAATTATTTATTAAATTATGATTATGTAAATAAAGGGAAATCATAAGTTATATCTAAAACCCTAAGATATAAATATACAATCCTAATGAAAAATGAAGCACCCTTAAAGGAAAACCTTGGTTTTGATGCACTCAAGCTAATGATTGTGAACTAGGAGTTTGACTCAAGAGAGGGGTTAGATCAAGTGTTAGTTTAAAATAAAATCAGAATGAAAATAACACACTAACAAGCATGAAAAATCTAGGCCTAAACATTAGGGGGAGCTTTGTAATAAATATATATATGAAAGCAACAACTAAAACATGAAAGAAACCTTCTTTCACCTTCTTTGGAGCTTCTAAATGATTCGTAGAGTGGCTTGGTTGGCTTGTGCATCAAAGAGTCTTCATCAATGGAGTTGTTTTGGATCATTCTCTCCTTGGAACCTTTATCTTGTTATGGATTTGGGATTATGAAGCTTAAATAAATAATTTGGCATGATAATATTACATCAATGGATTTTGAAAGCATTTGAGCATGATAACCTTGGCTTGACATAGCTTAAAATTATGAGTGGAGGCCTTCTATTTATAGATTTTTGTAATTGATCAGAATAAACCTGAACCATCCATCTCAAGATGAAGATGTGTGTCTAAGAATACATTCAATTTTGAAGGCTAAAGTCGATAAATAACCTCATAAATATTTGGGATATAAAAGCATTAAAGAGGCATGGGAGGGTTTAATCATATATTTGTTGCATTTATGGCTTATGGATGCCTTCCCAAAAAATGATGTCACTTGATGATGTAGTTATTTAATATCAATTTCCATTAATAAAATATTCAACAAGTTCCATGGAAAATTAAATTAATCTCTTTATTCAAATTAATTATCCTTAAACATGATTTATCAATTTTCATGCAAATATTGACAATTAGTGCACAAATTAATCAAATTCGTCAAAATGTCACATCATTGATTCAAATTTTGATTGGATTGGAATTAGAAGGCAATGTTAGATATGTTAGAACCATTATCCAATTTAGGATGTTGTTGATGCAAAATAATAAAGGCATGTGTCTCAATTCAAGAAATTTGGTAGAAAAGAGCAATCCAAAGCATCCAAGTGCAAAAATGTCATTTTGACTTGAAGTGATCTGATTAAAGTTAACTTTATCATAGATTGCATTTCACCATTTAGTGTTACTCTAGCCAAAATTGGGACTTTTATATGACAAATTTGAACCATTTAATACATTTTAGTAATTTTAGGCCAAATTGTGCATTTTGATAGAAATTAGTTAAAAGCCTGATTAGAGGTTATTAGTGGCCACTTTTAGGTGTCTACAGTTTGCCCCTATTTGGTAAGGCATTATAGGCTATAGTCATAGTAATATATTCTCAAAGAATGAAAATGTCTTGTATACCTACAACTTTAATAATAATGGATGAACTGTATGATGCCCCCTCGAGGGAATGGTTGGCACAAGTAAGTCGATAAATGATCCCTCGAAAGAAAGAAGTGAAATGAGGGGACCAAACATATGAAGATGATGGGGTGATAACACAATGATTTTGAAAAAGTAGTCAAAATCACTAAGAATGAAAGTGGGATGGTGTAAAATAGTTTGCCCAAAGGTGGTTATAAGCATTGCACCTTGATAGTGACAACATGGTATGATAACACAATGATTTGCCCAAAGTCAGTTATAATCATCGAGAAGATGGATCTACCTTAGTTAAGATAGACAAACAAGATAATAATATGCCCAAGTTTGGGAAAAAATTAATTTTGGTGAGAAAATAATGATTTGCCTAAAGGTAGTTATAATCATTGAGAAATGTAGGTGGTGTTGTTCCCAAAATCAGCTATGCTCATTTTTGGTACAACCCTTATGAAACTTGTCTGTTTCATGTTTTTCACTCTAAGTTCATCTTTCGAGGCAAGTTTTTCTTGTTCTCATGTTTGCTCAACTAGCATCATTTAAAGTTCATAACATTCCCTTGTTGTGTTTTCCCAAAAAATGTGAAAATCGTTACAATCTTGATACGACCAAATCACAAATTTTTCCCATTTCTCAGAGTTAGTTATTTTTTTGAGTTTACATGCAAGGGTGGCAAAAATTGCCACCACTGCATGTTGTTTTGTGTCTTCCATGAAAAGGTAGAAAATTTCACCACCCTTACATTTGTCATGTAAGAGTAGTGAAATTTGATGCCCTTGCATCATTTTTTGCTTTCATGCAGGAGCGGTGAAAATCGCCGCCCCTGCATCTCTTTCCAACCTACCATGTAGAGGCAGTGATTTTTGCTACCTTTGCACGATCTCTATTTTTGTGCATGGCATTTATGGCCATACACACCGAGTGGTTGGGGGTGATTTTTGCCCCCATTTAATCTCTTTTCTTTCATTCTTCCATTATTTCTTCTCCTCCATGCACCTGGACAATCAAACAAGCTAGAGGAAGCACGTTTTCATCAGATTCGAGCCTCGTTTCACATTGTTTTTCAGGTAGGAATTTGTATTTATTTTTGTTTTATGTTTTTCTTCTCTTTTTTTATATGTTATTTTTTCCTCTTTTTTATTTTAGGTCAGTTTTCTCTTATGTTTTTCTTCTCTTCCCTCCTTTTCTCCCACCAAATGAGGCGATCCAAGCCCCCCAACTGAACCTCGACCCTCCTCCTTCTTCCCCCCTTTACACCATTCAACCATTTCACCCATGTAAGGGAAGTGAAAATTTCCACCTTCACATCTTCCAAATACTTCCCTGCCATGTGGAAGGGTGGCAAAAATCACCACCCTAACACAGTTCCCCAAACTTTCAATCGGGTGCATTGGCAGCAAATTTTGCCACCTATGCACATCTGACCACCAAACCATGTGCATCGAGGGAAAAATTTGCCACCAATGCACCTGACTTCTCCACCATGTGTAAGGGCAATGACAATCACTGCCCTTCCACAAAAATTGCTGCCTATACACATTTGACCTTTCACATGCATCGGCGACAATTTTTGCCGCCCATACAAACCTTTCTACCCTAACATGCACATGTGGAAATTTTTGCCACCTATACACAAAGACTTTCCTCATCATGCAAGGGTAGCAATTTATTCCACCCATGCATACCTTTTCCCCATTTTCACTAACTCTGAGAATTTTCATTTTTCTCATTTTTTATTTTGAGCCTGCCTCCCTTCCACTTTATGACCTGCTCACACCTCAGCCCTTTCAAGCATATTTCCTTGGTCATGATCACCCAATGTGCAATTTTCCTAGATTACCAATATTTCCCCTAATTTTGTAATCATGACTCTTATCGCAGTTTCTCCTCAAGATCCTTCTTTGTCAACATACTTTCGATAAAGGCTCATCCTGATGACTAAAGTTTCTCCAAAGAAGTTGAAGATGATGAAGTACCAATATCAAGGTATTTTCTCAATCACCTTAGTCACTTCTAATGTTGACAACATTAGGGATATAGAGATCAGCCACGTAGATATGGCCGAGTTTGTAGAGATAACCAAGGTGAAAAATCTGAGCTCCAAAATGAAGATGATAATTGAGAGCAATATCCATCTGGTCTCCTCTTTTCCTATAGCAGCACATCACACAAAGTTTGTCCTCTAGTGATCCCAATTCTACAACAAAGATACCAATGTTGTGTCAGATGTTAGTGGCAATGTAGTAATTTGACTGGACCCCAAGTTCATCAATAAAGTTTTCATGTGCCCTCCTATTACTAAAGTGTTGAAGATCGACTTCGTTGAAGCACAAAATGAATATGATAAATACCCTGAGAAGGTGAAGAAGGTGATCAAAAATAGATGGCTTAAAACTTCCATATCCAACTTATCTAGATGGCCACAAAACTTTCTAAGGAGTGACTTTATAGAAGAAGTTGGTGACTTGATTACTCTTCTCAGTAGAGTATGAGGATTACCATCTTCTTCTCAATTTCATGAATGGATGTATCCCTTCATCAAGATAATCCTCTAGGGAGAACAAGTCATTTTTTGGGATAAACAGATTAGCAAAGCTCTACATGAGCAATTGACAAAGGCGTCTACTACCTCAAAGTTCTATATGACTTCATACCTAGTATGTATTGCAGCTTCGATGAGAACCTTTCTAGGTTTGACATCAGAGGGAGACAGGAAAACCACCCCTGTATATCAATATTACCCTCAGTTGACATTGAAGGGTCCAATATATCATTTTAGGAGGGTAAATGATGCTTTCTTCATAATATTTTTGTGTCTTTTTAACCCTCAATAAGAACAGAAAAGAGTGTCTGATGAAGCCTAAGCTGTTGTAAATGACTTCGGCTGTATGTTCTTGTAATTCCCTTCTTTTTGATATCTGTGGGTTGGATTTTCCAAGGCTATCACTATATACGCCCTAGATTTCCTTCTGATAAATTGATCTTGACGGAGCTATGTAGACAAATTATTTTTGTACACAATAAGCAGATGGAACTTAAGAAACTAGGTTTCAAGTTCAAAATTAAAATTGGCAGATACTCGGTATTAACCACTACAAAAGCAAGGGCAATGAAACTGAAATACAAATTATCACCATGAAGCATTTCAAAAGGAGTCCCAATTTTGACTACAGAGATGTCAAAGACATGATCAGAAGGAAGACTCAGTTCCATGAACCCATGATTGGAGACATTTAGATAGATTTAAGGATAGCAGAAGATATCAAGAAGATGGACTACAACAAACTATCTCTTAAACAAATAAAGTATCTTGGGCTCACTAATATTCCTCCAAATCTAGTAGACGACAGATTTTTGGTCAATAGCAAATATCTTGTTGAACAAGTTGCTAACTCTCCTCCTCTTCTGATCCAATGGTCTCAGAAAGAGTTAACCTCTTTGAGGATGAGATTCGAACTAATATTGGCTAACACCAATGATTGGTTAGCAAATAAGGGGATCACTTTAAAAGAATTTATCATGGGATCAGAGGCCAAATTCCAAGAAGAGACAAAGAAAAGAGCAAAAAATAGAAAAAAGAATAAAAGTGACGTTCCTTCTCCTTTTAGGCCCCATAAGCCTAGGATCATTTTTGTATCAAATAAATCAAAGGTTGCTGAGAAGAGCCAAAGTTAACATATATGGGGGTTGAGAAATAAAGTGCCCAAGAATAAGCGGCAGAATAGATGGAAATCGATGATAGGCCTACGGGTCAACAGGGAATAGAAGCTCAATCTCTACAAGAGTGTGCGTGACTAGATACAAGAATCTCTTCTTCTCCACCCCACTCACCTATTGCAACTCCTTCACCTATTTCTCCCATCAGTATTCCCTCTTCTAGAGCCACCTCTCCTTCTAAAGTTATGTTTAGCGACCCCCGAGGCACTTTTGGAGATATTCTCTGTTCATTAGGATCCATCCCCAGTCTGTCATCTCCTTCTTTCAACATCAGAGATAGTTTCACCTTTGACCATTCAGTAACAGGTGTGATTTTAACTGATACTATGCCCACTATGCCCATTTTTCCCACCAGCAGTGCAGGTGCTACCTCAGTGACACCATTTGTAGGGACTATTGCTAATGTAAGTGCTTCTGCTCTCCCACCTTGGTTATCAACTTTCACACCCAAAATAAAAAAGCAAGCCATCTCTCTAGATGACTTTGACTTCAATAAAATAGTACTGGTGAAAACTAAGACCCCAAAGAAGCCAAAAATCCTTTCAAAAATGATTAGAGATAAGGGGCACAAATTTCTAGAGATAGCCAAACCCCCATAAGATGTGACCTTTGAGAATTTTGATATGAGCAGTTACTCCATTTCTTGAGTTGAGTTAGGGAAAATAAATCATGAGGGTGTCAAGAGTGATTTGCAATCTACGATGGATATTATGGTCCAAAAACTTGATAAATAAAGAGAAATGAAAGATCATTACAAAGCAATGGTGGAACAATTGACCGCAGTGCTCAGGAGATTCACTTTTGCTCCAAAAGTGGTAACTCGAGAGGCTTTTTTCATAGATGATCCTATAATCCAAAAAGCAAAAAAGACTTATCTAAAGGGAAAAGTACTTGAAGATTACCTAGATAAGATGCATGTACAGGGGATTTCCTTGTTCACAGAGGTATCTGAGAAGATAGGTAATATGAAGAAAGTGAGAACAGAATTAGAAGATCTTATCAATATTATTTCTCGAGATATTGAAAGCATAGATAGATATCTTAGCAAGTGGATAGAGATGAAAGTGCTGAAAAAACATACCCTAATATCAATCTGTGTCATAGCCGATAAATAAATTTATATTGAAATTAAAGAATCACTGATATACAGGATCCAGGTACTTAAGGAACTGATCAGTGACCTCGAATCTTCCAAGGATGCCAGTGAAGAAAGTGACCCTAGTTTGTTGAACAAGTTGGAGGAGTTGCCTTGCAAACTCACCTCTCGAAACAACCAATTCATTTCAACAGAGGAAATGATTCAGGAGTTTGAAGGTATGATCTGAAGGGAATTTGAGGAGAAATCATTCTCAATGGCTTCTGTGGATAATATTTTAGATAATCAATTAACTATGGATAATCTAAGAACCACGTTAACTAGTCATGCAAAATCAATCACAGCAATGAGAGATGCTACAGTCAGAGCTAAGGTGGTCTTCAAAAATACTATTACACCAAATAGTATCAGGATACAGGCAGCTATTGCCATGTACGATGCTCATCTAAAGAAGCCTAGTGATAAAAGTTGAACTGTTCTTCCATTTCTTCTTCTCCATTTCTCTCATGTACTTTGTAATTGACTTGGGACATTTGCACATGTACTTTTCTCATATGTAAATACATGTAAAAATCCAGAAAAGTCTCAAAGTCAATGGAGACTCATCTTTGACTAGGTTTTAATAATTAAGTCTTTTCTCAATTTTGAAAGCTTTTCCCTATATATATAGGGGGAACCTATTTTGTAATATATCTTTTTGATAATTGAGAGCAAAAACTCTGCTAAAATTGAGATGCTTTCTGAGACTTTGATCTCAGCTTGTAAGTCATATTTTCTTAAATGAATGAGAAGCAGGTTATTTTCAGACTTTGTGTTGAAATAATTTGTGTTACTTAGGAGATCATTCTTATGTTCTCTTTCCTAATAATCTCTCATCTATTTGACTAAATAAGCAAAGTGTGTGTAGAAATTATCTAAAGACATTTTGAAGGATATCAAAAAGACTTTGAACTACTTTTATCCTTTGTGATCTTATTATCTGTTGTAGTTTTAGGTGAAGAATTTGAGCTGGACTTCACTCTATTGTTACGTATGCTTCAGATCAGTGAGGGAAGCAATGAAGACTTTGTGCTTTCATGGGTTTCTCATAGACCTAGTTACTACTCGAGGAGATTTTTTGTTGTTTGCTGAACATCATTTCTGAAGGAAGGGGAATGTTTTCAGTCATCAACCAAGATTTCTCTTTTGCTCTGTGAACATCATCTCTGAAAAAAGAGAGATGGACGGTGTTATCCTACCCTGAGTGTTATTTTCTACTTATATATATATATATATATATATATATATATATATATATATATATATATATATATATATATATATATATATATATATATATATATACCATATAAGTAATTTATAGGGAACCTCCCCTTGATGAGAGGAGAGATTTATCTCATTAGGATGTCGTAAACCCACACTTTTTGTTGTATAAATCTCTTTGTACTGTGGTTGATATACCCATTTTGTCATCGATTGCTTGATGAAAAAATATTCACCCAATAGCTTTTGGTGACTCTGCTAGGGATTAAAAACATGCATTTTGAAGCCTCAAGCTTCAACTTGAAGCATTTTTAGTATTTTTTTATTTTACACTCTGGCAGATCCACCATACACGTGAATTCAAAGAGCTCAAGGTATTGTTGATCCTGTATTTGAGTTGTTGTGATGAACTAACTTTGAGATTTATCCTCCACCATCTCGCCTTTAGTGAACCAAGAGTTTCCCTCCTACCAGTGTCAAATCTCCCATACCTAGTGAAGCTTCTAGTCTCAGTACTAATAAGGTTTTGTTTATACTAACCCCACAAAGATTTTTTATCCTGCCATTTAATCGACATATCATGGCAGCCTAAGGTCCTTGGGGCAACTCCTTTGGTCCTCTCAATCTAGCCTAAACTTTACATGAACTACCTCGTAGTTCAAGAAATAATTTCTCCAAATTATATGGTGATGGAAAGGTTCATCTTGATGAGCATATTGCTACCTTCTCTATATCATGTGGTGTGATAGGTGTGGAATACAAAGATATAGTGGTGAGACTGTTTGTAGAAACTTTGTAAGGCACTGTTGCGGACTGGTTTTACCACCTTTAAGCTCAAACTATAACTAACTGGAATACGCTCAAGGCCAAGTTTGAGGCTAAGTTTAAACCCACTGAAGATGCACATGCCTTGTTAGCTCAGCTTATGCAAATAAAGAAGGAACCTCATGAGCCCATGCAAGACTTCATTACTAAATTCAATAAGCTGAGGAACCGAATTCCTATGATCGCTCAGCCAACGCCGGAGAATCTCAAGTGCTTTTTTATCAACTCTCAACTTCTTGAAGTAAGTTTTCTATTGAAGTGGGCCGGTCTTATGGATCTTTTTGTAGCCCAAAATTTGGCTATCGAGGTAGAAGGTGATCTTATCCTAGAAAGTAAGATCAAAAAAGACTCCAATAAAAATAAATTTTCTTCATCTGCTGAAAGTTCTTCCACGAGCACCATAGATCTTATGGTGCAAAAGTTGATGAATGAACTGTTAGCCTTGAAAAGATAAATGGCCCAAGGTATGTCTACTCCTCCTTATAAGGATATGCCAAGAAGGACGTTTCCCAATTAGTCATATCAAGGCAATGTTGCTAGAAATCAAGGGCAACCAAATCGCCTTCCTCCTCCACACGGCAAGCTTGCCATTGAAGCAACACCTGCTAATTCAGCAGTTGGATACCTTGAAGCTAAACATGATTTATCATTCTAACCTAAGTTAGACCAACAAGATGATGTTAATCTCTTCATAGAACAAGAAGAAGAATTAGCTAGTGACTCCAATATTAGCTTCTTGGATTATCAAGATGAAGCTAGAATTAAGGGAGAAGTCTGATGGATCCTATGTTATTTTTACCAAGTCCCAGAACCAGTCAAGTCAACAAGATGATAAAGAAAAAGTAGAAGAACCTCAGCCAGTAGTTTCTATCGCTAAATAAGGGACTTCACTGCCTTACCAATCAAAGGACTCGATGACTAATAAGAAAGTAAGTACCTCAAACCATCATGTACCTTCTACTTCTATCTCTCATACCAGTGCCACACCTAATAAAGATTAGGATGATGGGCTTCCTCCCTCTACCTCTAGCTCATTTCTATTATTTGACATAATTAATCATGCCAAAAAGACCAAGATTCAAATGATAGAGATTGAGTACTTGCAAGCCAATCTTGAATAGTTTGATAGGTTGGCCAAATACATGAAAAGTAAAATTGCCCCTACAAGATAAGATTTTCTAAAGGTGACTCATGATACCTCCAAGAATAAATCCACCCAGAATAATCTTGTCGCTACTCCTCTTGTTACTCCCAAAAAAATAGAGCCTTTCTATGCTTCCCTGTTGATAAATAGTTATAAATTGAGTAATTGCATAATAGACTCTAGAGCTTCTGATAACATTATGCCTGCCAAAGTAGCTGAATTCCCTTGGTCTTACTTTGACTAAGAATTTTGAGAGGTGTTTCTAAATGGAAAACAATCAAGTCCCACTCTTGGGTCAAATCAAAGATGCCTAATTTGCGTTTGTGGCTTTTCCAGATAAGAGAATCAAAATAACAATCCTGGTGGCCGATGTTCCAGCCTTTTATGGCATCCTTTTTGGGTGAAATTTTTGTAAGGATATTGGTGGTGAATTAAGCATGGACCTATCTGAGGTGAGGATCCCAGTCAAAGGTGTTATGCAGAGATTGCTCCCTAAGAAGGAATCAAAATACATGGTCACTCAAACATCAGTGCCTGAAGCTCAAATTCTGTTTGAGTCTTCAGGCATGGGTAATTACTTTTTGTCCATAGAGCAAGTCCATAAGATGCCTAATAAAATTCTCCTAAAAGTGTCAACCTAAAAATTGGTTCAAATGGAATAGTAGAAAGATTGGTAGAGCATAGTGCAAGTGTATAAGAATCTCCCCCTCCAAATGAAGAAGAATCTAAGAAAAAATCAGTGTCTGATGAGGTATGGATTCTGAAATTTGATGGTAGCTTCTCCTCTACCGATTCAGGAGCTAGGATTATGTTGATATCCTCAAGGAGATATTTTTATTTCTTCATACAAGTTGTAGTTCAGCAACACCAACAACATAGTTGAGTATGAATCTCTGCTACTTGGATTGAAGGCTACTCAAGACAAAGGTGCCAAACTCCTTCACACCAAAGGTGATGCTAAACTAGTGGTTTATCAGGTAAAGAACCTGTATCAAACCAAAAATGAGAGATTGCACCACTATCGTAATCTAGTATGAGATCAAATTGAAAGCTTTGACGCTTTCAGCATCTCTGCCATATCTAGGGAATTCAATAAACAAGCTAATGCACTGGCTATTTCAACAACTCTATTATTTCTTCACCCTAAATTTAAAGGAGACAAGTACACTATTAAACTAGGCTTTCAACCAAGTGTGCCTGACAATACCAGTCACTAGCAAGTGTTTAACAATGACAACCAAATCATTACCTTTCTAGAGCAAAAGGATAGCTTTGAATAGCTTCATTTCGATGGTAGTGAGCCTCAGAAGCTTGAACTAGCCCCTGAATCAAGTGTAGACATAGGTGAAGAATTTTTACAACTTAAAGGGAATAAAATTCCAAAAGGCCTAGTTTTCCTTGAGAAGCTGTTTGATAAACACGACAGGTTCATTAAACAGCAGCAAATGGATTCAAGCTCCTCTTAGGAGTTTTATCAAGTAAATTTAGCTACCAAGAAAAATCCCAAAATGGTGAACATTGGGAAATGCTACACTCAAGAAGAAAAGTTCAAGTTCACTACTCTACTCTGCCAGTATATGGATGTCTTAGCATACTCCTATGATGATCTAAAGTAGCTGAGACTTGAAGAAATCTACCATGACATTCCTCTCAAAAGTGATTCAGTGCCTTACAAGCAAAAATCTAGATAGTATAATCTGAATATATCAAAAACTATTCTCTCTGAAATATAGAAAATGCTGAATGCTAGGAAAATTTTCCCAATCCTTCATTCCACATGGATTGCAAACATAGTCCCTGTGAGGAAGAAGAATGGTGAAATTCATATCTGTGTTGATTTCAAAAACCTAAATCAGCCATCTTTAAAGGATAACTATCCTCTGCCTATCAGGGATCAAGTTCTTTAGACAGTGACTAGTTCAGAGATGTTATCAATGTTGTATGGCTTCTGAGAGTACAATCAAGTTGAAGTTGGTAAAGCAGACCAACATAGGACTACCTTCACCACACTTTGGGGCACCTTTGCCTATCGAAGAATTCCATTTGGCCTAATAAATGATGGTGCCACATTTTAGAGAACAATGGACCTTGCTTTGAAAGATGAAATGGGTATGTTCATTATAGAATACCTGGATGATTTAAAAGTCTTTTTCAAGCATCGTCCTAATCATGTGCACCATTTACAACAAGTGTTGGAATGCTACCACCATAATGGCATTTTTTTAAATCCCAAGAAATCTATTTTTAGGGTAACAAAAGGGAAAATTCTCAGGCACATTGTATCCCAAGAAGGCATAAAAGTTTACTCAGAAAGAGTCAAGTCCATCCATGAGCTTACCCTGCCCACAAGTAAGACTATAGTTCACTAATTCTTTGGAAAAGTGAATTTTTTACGAAGGTTCATATCTGAGTTCACTGAGAAGACTCACCACATTGTGAACATGATGAAGGGCAAAGTCACTATCTGATGGACTACAAAAGGTAAGTCAGCATTTGAAGACATCAAAAAAGCAATCGCATGTGCACCAATTCTGGGTTGTCTAGATTACACCAAAGACTTCATAATATACAGCTATGCTTCTAAGCATACACTTTTAGCTCTTTTAGTTTAGCAAAAAAAATAAGGTGTGGAATCTCTGATATCATTTATGAGTTGTCCTCTCAAAACTCATGAATTAAAATATTCAAATATGGAGAAACATGCGTAATTTATGGTTAAGGCAGTGAAGCATTTCAGATTTTATATCCTAAATTTACATAATGTGGTTTTGGTGCCTGACACAATGGTGAAGTCCATTATAACTCAACAAGATTTTGGTACTAAAAGGGGCCATTGGATTGCTAAGATTCAAGATTTTGATCTTGACATCAAACCAACCAAACTTGTGTGGGGAAAGGGCCTCTGTTAGTTGATTGCTGATAATATCCCCAAGGAAATAGAAAATGAAGAAACATAGGTTGAAGACATGCCTACGGTCCTCTTCATCACTACTATTGATGAGTGGTATTCTGACATCACTCATTTTCTTACCTATGGTGTGTGTCCCACTCATCTATCCTACAAAAAAAGGAATGTTAAGCTTAAGGTTGCTAGTTATGTCTTGTGGGACAATGGTTTGTATAAGAGAAACTTTGATGGGGTATTTCTTCACTGCATCGATAAGGTGCAACAAGGTAAACTTTTAGAGTCCTTCCACAATTTGGCCTATGGAGGACATTTCCCTGCACTAGTGATAGCCCATAAGATTTTGAGTAAGGTACTATTGGCCTATGTTGTTTCAAGATGCTTACAAATGGGTGCGTAGGTGTGAATTGTGTCAATAGTTCATCGAGAAATTTTAATTGGCTACGTTACCCCTCAAACCAGTGGTAATTAAAGAACCTTTTCAAAAATGGGGTATTGATTTCATTAGCATAGTCAACCTGTCTTCAAGTGTCAGGCATGATTATGTGCTCATTGCGACTGATTACTTTACTAAATGGGTGGAAGCCATTCCAACTAAGCACGCTACTTCAGAAGTGGTATGTAATCTTATTAAAGAAAATATTATTTCCTGATTTGGGGTTCCAACTAAGATTATAACTGATAATGCAACCTATTTCTCTTCTCATGAGATTACCTAGTTTTGCTTTTATTATGGAATTACCCTCTTCCACACTTCTGATTATTTTTTACAAGGAAATGGCCAAGCAGAATCGAGCAACAAGAATCTAGTTACTATTATCAAGAAACTGGTAGATGATAATTATAGGACTTGGCATAAAGCATTTTTTGACGCTTTATGGGTAGATATAATTACACCCAAGCAGGCCATAGGCATGTCACCATTCCAAATTTTGTATAGCTTGAATGTAGAGATATCAATCACCTTGGAACTACCAATGCTTAGGTTGGCAAAGGCAATCAAAGATTCAACATTCAAAAATTCTATTGATAAAAGGATCATGTGCCTAACCGAAATAGATGAGCAACGAACCATGGTGGTGGACCAGATTACTGCACATCAAAATTAGGTGAAGAAACTCTTCGATAAGAGGGCAAAGATTCATGATTTTTAGATTAGAGATCAAGTCTTGTTATGGGACAAGATGAGAGAACCAAAAGGAATGCACGACAAATTTGATTCTTTGTGGAGAGGTCCATTTACCATTCGCCAGTCTGTGGTGAAAATAACTTCTTGCTAGAGTATCAAGATGGAGCGCCATTCTCACTGTCTCATAGTGGGCAACATCTGAAGCACTTCAATCCTTAAAGTATTAGATGAGTTTACTCATACATTTATATAGTTTTTATGTTGTTTGTTTTCTTTTGGTTTTTTGTGTCTTTTTTTTTCTTGGCTTGACTCCATAGCCTAATGGCTTGGATGAAGGCACTTAGAGACTGGTTTCTAATCCCATTGATCAGTTCGATTAATGGAAGTTCCCCAATAGGAGCCAACTATTGTTCCCAAAATTAGCTACACTCATTTTTAGAACAACCTTTATGAAACTCTATCATTTCATGTTTTTCACTCTAAGTTCATCTTTCGAGGCAAGTTTTTCTTATTCTCGTGTTTGCTCAACTGGCATCATTTGAAGTTCGTGATGTTCTCTTGTTGCATTTTCCCAAAAAATGTGAAAATCATTGCAATCTTGATATGGCTAGATGACAATTTTTTCCTGTTTCTCAGAGTTAGTTGTTTTCTTGAGTTTACATGCAAGGGCAGCAAAAATTGCCGCCACTGCATGTTATTTTTTATTTCCCATGCAAAGGCAACAAATTTCACTACCCTTGCATCTATCATGCAAGAATGGTGAAATTTGTCACCCTTGCATCATTTGTTTCTTTCATGCAGGAGTGGTGAAAATTGCCACCCCTGTATCTCTTTCCAACCTACCATGCAGAGGCGACAATTTTCACCACCCCTGCACGGTCTCAATTTTTGCACATGGCATTTATGGCCACACACGCTAAGTGGTTAGAGGTAATTTTCACCCCCATTTAATCTCTTTTCTTCCTCTTTTATTTCATTCTTTCATTTTTTCTCCTCCTCCATGCCCCTGGACGATGAAGCGAGCTAGAAGAAGCACATTTTTTTTAGATTTGAGTCTCGTTTCACTTTGTTCTTCAGCTAGGGTTTTGTATTTGATTTGTTTTATATTTCTCTTCTCTTTTTTTTATATGTTGTTTTTTACTCTTTTTTCTTCTAGGTTAGTGTTTTATTTATTTTTCTTCTCCTCCCTCCTTTTCTCCCACCAAACAAGGTGATCCAAGCCCCCCTAACCATGCTTCGACCCT
Source organism: Torreya grandis (assembly GCA_037957365.1). Lineage (NCBI taxonomy): Eukaryota > Viridiplantae > Streptophyta > Pinopsida > Cupressales > Taxaceae > Torreya > Torreya grandis. The sequence continues at coordinate 67,176 of JARHVA010010528.1, read as the reverse complement.
CCTCTTTCTTCGCCCCTTTACACCGTTTGACCATTTCATTCATGTAAGGGTGGCGAAAATCACCACCCTCACATCTCACAAATACTTCCCTACCATGTGGAAGGGCAACAAAAATTGTCGCCCTAACACAATTCCCCAAACTTTCAATCAGGTGCATTGGCAGCGAATTTTGCTACCTATGCACATCTGACTGCCGAACCATGTGCATCAGTGGTAAAAATTTCTGCCAATACACCTTACTTCCCCACCATGTGCAAGGGTAGTGATAAACTACCACCCTTCTATGACATTTTTGACTATATGCATCAGCAGCAAAACTTGCTACCTATGCACATTTGACCTTTCACATGCATCGACGGCAATTTTTGCTGCCGATACAAACCTTTCTAACCCGACATGCACATGCAACAATTTTTAGAACAACCCCTATGAAACTTGTCTATTTCATGTTTTTCACTCTAAGTTCATCTTTTGAGCCAAGTTTTTATTATTCTTGTGTTTGCTCAGCTGGCATCATTTGAAGTTCGTGATATTCTCTTGTTGTGTTTTCCCAAAAAATATGACAATCGTTATAATCTTGATACAGCTAGATGACAAATTTTCCCCATTTCTCAGGGTTATTTATTTTCTTGAGTTTACATGTAGGGGTGGCAAAAATTGCCACCATTGCATGTTGTTTTGTGTTTCCCATGCAAAGGTAGAAAATTTCACTGCCCTTGCATCTGTCATGCAAGAGCGATGAAATTTTCCGCCCTTACATCATTTGTTGCTTTCATGCAAGAGCGGTGAAAATCACTGCCACTGCTTCTCTTTCCAACCTACCATGCAAAAGCAGCAATTTTTACCACCCTTGCATGGTCTAAATTTTTGCACATGGCATTTATGGTCATCCACACTAAGTGGTTGGGGGTGATTTTAACCCCCATTTAATCTCTTTTCTTCCTCTTTTCTTTCATTCTTTCATTGTTTATCCTCCTCCATGCCCCTGGATGATCAAGCGAGCTAGAGGAAGTGCATTTTTATCAGATTTGAGCCTCGTTTCATGTTGTTCTTCAAGTAGGGTTTTCTATTTGTTTTTGTTTTATATTTTTCTTCTCTTTTTTTATATGTTGTTTTTTTCTCTTTTTTCTTTTAGGTTAGTTTTTTCTTTTGTTTTTCTTCTCCTCCCTCCTTTTCTCCCACTAAACAAGGTGATCCAAGTCCCCCCCTAACCATGCTTCGGCCCTCCTTCTTCCCCCTTTTACACCATTCGGCCATTTCATTCATGTAAGGGCGGCAAAAATCACCACCTTCACAACTTCCAAATACTTCCCTACCATGTGGAAGGGTAGCAAAAATCTCTGCCCTAACATAGTTCCTCAAACTTCCAATTGGGTGCATTGGTGGTGAATTTTTTTGCCTATGCACATCTGACCGCCGAACCATGTGCATCAATGGCAAAAATTGCTGCCAATGCACCCAACTTTATGGCCACGCACTCTAAGTGGTTGGGGGCAATTTTCACCCCCATTTAATCTCTTTTCTTCCTCTTTTCTTTCATTCTTCCATTATTTCTCCTCCTCCATGCCCCTAGATGATCAAGCAAGCTAGAAGAAGTGCATTTTCATCAGATTTGAGCCTCATTTCACGTTGTTCTTTAGGTATGGTTTTGTATTTATTTTTGTTTTATATTTTTCTTCTCTTTTTTTATATGTTATTTTTTTTCTCTTTTTTCTTCTAGGTCAGTGTTTTCTTTTATTTTTCTTCTCCTCCCTCCTTTTCTCCCACCAAACAAGGCAATCCAAGCCCCCCCTAACCGCGCTTCAACCCTCCTCCTTCTTCCCCCATTTACACCGTTCAATGATTTCATTCATGTAAGGGTGGTGAAAATAATCGCCCTCACATCTTCCAAATAATTCCCTACCATGTGGAAGGGCAGTAAAAATCACTTCCCTAATATTATTCCCCAAACTTCCAATCGGGTGCATTGGTGGTGAATTTTGCTGCCTATGCACATCTGACTACCAAATCATGTGCATCAGTGGAAAAAATTGCTGCCAATGCACCTGACTTCTCCACCATGTGCAAGGGTAGTGATAACCACTGCCCTTCCATGAAATTTTTGACTACATGCATCGATGGTAAAAATTGCCACCTATGCACATTTGACCTTTCACATGCATCAGTGACAATTTTTGCCGTCGATACAAACCTTTCTATCCCGATGTGCACAGGTGGAAATTTTTTCCACCTATGCATAAAGACTTTCTTCATCATGCAATGGCAGCAAGTTTTGTTGCCCATGCATACCTTTTCCCCATTTTCACTAACTCTAAGAATTTTCATTTTTCTCATTTTTTCTTCTAAGCCTGCTTCCCTTCCACTTTTTGACCTGCTCATGCCTTAGTTTCAAGCATATTTCCTTGGTCATGATCACCCAATGTGTAATTTTCCAAGATTACCAATATTTCCCCTAATTGTGCGATAATGACTCTTATCTCAGTTTCTCCTCAAGATCCTTCTTTGTCAACATACTTTTGACAAAGGCTCATCCCGATGACTAAAGTTCTCCAAAGAAGTTGAAGATGATGAAGTACCAATATCAAGGTGTTTTCCCAATCATCTCAGTCACTTATAATGTCAAAAACATTAGGGATATAGAGATCGGCCATGTAGATATGGCTGAGTTTGTAGAGAGAACCAAGGTGAAAAATTTGAGCTCTAAAATGAAGAGGATAATTGAGATCAATATCCATCTGGTCTCCTCTTTTCCTATAGTGACACATCACATAGAGTTTGTCCTCTAGTGAGCCTAATTCTACAAAAAAGATACCAAAGTTGTGTCAGATGCTAATGGTAAGGTAGAAATTTGACTGGACCCCAAGTTCATCGATAAAGTTTTCACGATTAATAGGTTGTCACATGAAAATTGCCTCCTTTGTTGGGTTTAAAGAATAAGACGATTAGTAGGTTGTCACACTAAATTAACTATTATCTTTTCCTCATTATTAGCATAATTAATTTTGGACTTTTAATTTGTTTCATTGGAATATTTGAACCCAAATTATTTGGATGATTAACCACATACTTTATATATTATTCATGGTAATGAGTTTAACTTATCAATCCTTAACCATATAGCATAATTCATCAAATGATTGGAATATATTGACATAACAGACTCATGTAGAGGGAAGAAAAACATTTCTTGAATATATATTGTAACTCATTATCATCCATCTGATTTTTCATCTTATAAATCATGATATTTTACCAAAGCACATAGTCATTGAATTGTTCATTGGGTCCTTGTTTAAGCTTTATAATTTAAGCATAAGATAATTTATCATTGATATTGATTTAAAAATGTGCTAAAAATTGAATAGCCCAAGGATTAAATGTATCAAAAAATTATAATGGGATTTAATATAACCATTATAAATCATATTCATTAATACTTCACAAAAAAAATTAATCAACTACTTTTAATTGGAAGCAATGTCTGTAACTTTTGTGCAAAATGTTCTTATGTGTTGCTTTGGATCACCTTTACAATTGTATAATGTAAGATTAGGATCCAATAAAATTATAGGTAAAATATAAGATGAAATATTTATTACCAATGGATTATGAATAAATTTTTGAGGATAATTTGAATGAATCACACTCTATAAGAACCCTGCTCTAGATACAACACCTTAGCCTACATATCTAGAATAGTTTTCATGAGAGATTGTGTAATAAGCATGTTTGATGATGTCACATAAGTATAGATTAAATATGGTAAATAAGTTTTATATGTAGGGATAAGAACTAAAAATTTATGATTTCATTCCCCCACACACCAAGTAACCATAGGTGTAGATAGAGGAATAGTAGCACTAGTAGTAGTGGTGTTAACACCTATTGTAGAGTCAATATCTATAAAAGGTTTATTAATATCATTGAAGGGATCATGCTATTCATCATATGTGAAATTATTATAATTATATTTTTGTTAATCTCTTATTATTATAATTATACAGATTTATTTTAAGATATCCAGTTAATTTCTTTTGATCTATGTCATCAAATTTATCATTAAAATCAACATATGTTTTTCATTTACTAACATCTACATTAATTATTTATTAAATTATGATTATGTAAATAAAGGGAAATCATAAGTTATATCTAAAACCCTAAGATATAAATATACAACCCTAATGAAAAATGAAGCACCCTTAAAGGAAAACCTTGGTTTTGATGCACTCAAGCTAATGATTGTGAACTAGGAGTTTGACTCAAGAGAGGGGTTAGATCAAGTGTTAGTTTAAAATAAAATCAGAATGAAAATAACACACTAACAAGCATGAAAAATCTAGGCCTAAACATTAGGGGGAGCTTAGTAATAAACATAAATATGAAAGCAACAACTAAAACATGAAAGAAACCTTCTTTCACCTTCTTTGGAGCTTCTAAATGATTCGTAGAGTGGCTTGGTTGGCTTGTGCATCAAAGAGTCTTCATCAGTGGAGTTGTTTTGGATCCTTCTCTCCTTGGAACCTTTATCTTGTTATGGATTTGGGATTACGAAGCTTAAATAAATAATTTGGCATGATAATACTACATCAATGGATTTTGAAAGCATTTGAGCATGATAACCTTGGCTTGACATAGCTTAAAATTATGAGTGGAGGCCTTCTATTTATAGATTTTTGTAATTGATCAGAATAAACCTGAACCATCCATCTCAAGATGAAGATGTGTGTCTAAGAATAGATTCAATTTTGAAGGCTAAAGTCAATAAATAACCTCATAAATATTTGGGATATAAAAGCATTAAAGAGGCATGGGAGGGTTTAATCATATATTTGTTGCATTGATGGCTTATGGATGCCATCCCAAAAAATGATGTCACTTGATGATGTAGTTATTTAATATCAATTTCCATTAATAAAATATTCAACAAGTTCCATGGAAAATTAAATTAAGCTCTTTATTCAAATTAATTATCCTTAAACATGATTTATCAATTTTCGTGCAAATATTGACAATTAGTGCACAAATTAATCAAAATCGTCAAAATGTCACATCATTGATTCAAATTTTGATTGGATTGGAATTAGAAGGAAATGTTAGATATGTTAGAACCATTATCCAATTTAGGATGTTGTTTATGCAAAATAACAAAGGAATGTGTCTCAATGCAAGAAATTTGGTAGAAAAGAGCAATCCAAAGCATCCAAGTGCAAAAATGTCATTTTGACTTGAAGTGATCTGATTAAAGTTAACTATATCATAGATTGCATTTCACCATTTAGTGTTACTCTAGCCAAAATTGGGACTTTTATATGACAAATTTGAACCATTTAATGCATTTTAGTAATTTTAGGCCAAATTGTGCATTTTGATAGAAATTAGTCAAAAGCATGATTAGAGGTTATTGGTGGCCACTTTTAGGTGTCTACAGTCTGCCCTTATTTGGGAAGGCATTAATTGCCACCACTGCATGTTGTTTTGTGTTTCCCATGAAAAGGCAGCAAATTTCACCACCCTTACATTTGTCATGCAAGAGTAGTGAAATTTGCTCCCCTTGCATCATTTTTTTCTTTCATGCAGGAGCGGTGAAAATTGTTGCCCTTGCATCTCTTTCCAACCTACCATGTAGAGGCAGTGATTTTTGTTGCCCTTGCATGATCTCAGTTTTTGTGCATGGCATTTATGGCCATGCACACCGAGTGGTTGGGGGTGATTTTTTCCCCCATTTAATCTCTTTTCTTTCATTCTTCCATTATTTCTCCTCCTCCATGCCCCTGGACGATCAAGTAAGCTAGAGGAAGCACGTTTTCGTTAGATTCAAGCCTCGTTTCACGTTGTTTTTCAGGTAGGGTTTTGTATTTATTTTTATTTTATGTTTTTCTTCTCTTTTTTTTATATGCTATTTTTTCCTCTTTTTTCTTTTAGGTTAGTGTTTTCTTATGTTTTTCTTCTCCTCCCTCCTTTTCTCTGACCAAATGAGGCATGCCCCCCTAACCGTGCCTCGACCCTCCTCCTTCTTCCCCACTTTACACTGTTCAGCCATTTCACCCATGTAAGGGTAGTGAAAATTGCCACCCTCACATCTTCCAAATACTTCCCTACCATGTGTAAGGGTGGCAAAAATTACCAACCTAACACAGTTCCCCAAACTTCCAATCGAGTGCATTGGCAACAAATTTTGCCACCTATGCACATTTGACCACCGAACCATGTGCATCAAGGGCAAAAATTGCCACCAATGCACCTGACTTCCCCACCATGTGTAAGGGCAATGATAATCGCTGCCCTTCCACAAAATTTTTGACTACGTGCATCGACAACAAAAATTGTCGCCTATGCACATTTGACCTTTCACATGCATCAGCGACAATTTTTGCCGCCCATACAAACCTTTCTACCCTGACATACACAGGTGGAAATTTTTCCTACCTATGCACAAAGACTTTCCTCATCATGCAAGGGCAGTAATTTTTGCTTCCCATGCATACCTTTTCCCCATTTTCACTAACTCTAAGAATTTTCATTTTTCTCATTTTTTCTTTTAAGCCTGCTTCCCTTCCACTTTTTGACCTGCTCATGCCTCAGTTTAAAGTGTATTTCCTTGGTCATGATCACCCAATGTGTAATTTTCCAAGATTACCAATATTTCTCCTAACTGTGCGATAATGACTCTTGTCACAGTTTCTCCTCAAGATCCTTCTTTGTCAACATACTTTTGAAAAAGGCTCATCTTGATGACTAAAGTTTATCAAAATAAGTTGAAGATGATGAAGTGCCAATATCAAGGTGTTTTCCCAATCACCTCAGTTACTTCTAATGTCGACGACATTAGGGATACAGAGATCAGCCATGTAGATATGGTCGAGTTCGTAGAGATAACCAAGGTGAAAAATCTGAGCTCTAAAATGAAGATGATAATTGAGAGCAATATCCATCTAGTCTCCTCTTTTCCTATAGCGGCACATCACACAAAGCTTGTCCTCTAGTGAGCCCAATTCTACAACAAAGATACCAAAGTTGTGTCAAATGCTAGTGGCAATGTAGTAATTCGACTGGACCCAAGTTCATCGATAAAGTTTTCATGTGCCCTCCTATTACTGAAGTGTTGAAGATCAACTTCATTGAAGCACAAAAGGAATATGATAAATACCCTGAGAAGGTGAAGAAGGTGATCAACAATAGATGGCTTAAAACTTCCAGAGCCAACTTATCTAGAGGGCCATAGAACTTTTTGAGGAGTGACTTTATAGAAGAAGTTGACGACTTGATTACTCTTCTTAGTAGAGTACGAAGTTTACCATCTTCTTTTCAATTTCATGAATCTATGTATCTTTTCATCAAGATAATCCTCCAGGGGAAACAAGTCATTTTTTGGGGTGAACAGATTAGCAATGCTCTACATGAGCAATTGACAAAGGTGTCTACTACCTCGAAGTTCTATATGACTTCATACCTAGTATATATTTCAGCTTTGATGAGAACCTTTCTAGGTTTGACATCAGAGGGAGACAGGAAAACCATCCCTGTATATCAATATTACCCTCAGTTGACATTGAAGGGTTCAATCCATCATTTTAGTAGGGTAAATGATGCTTTCTTTATGGTATTTTTGTGTCTTTTTAACCCTCAATTAGAATAGAAAAGAGTGTCCGATGAAGCCTGGGCAATTGTAAATGACTTTTGATAAATTGATCTTGATGGAGCTGTGTAGACAAATTATTATTGTACATAATAAGCAGATGAAACTTAAGAAATCAAGTTTTAGGTTCCCAATTAAAATTAGCAAATACTCGGTATTAACTGCTACAAAAGCAAGGGAAATGGATATCGAAATAAAACTTATCACCATGAAGCATCTCAAACAAAGGCCCAATTTTGACTTCAGAGGTGTCAAAGACATGATCAGAAGGAAGACTCAGTTCCATGAACCCATGATTGAAGACGTCTAGATAGATTTAAGGACAGTGGAAGATATCAGGAAGATGGACTACAACAGACTATCTCTTGAAAAAATAGAGTATCTAGGACTCATTAATATTCCTCCAAATCTAGTAGATGATAGAGATCTAGTCAATAGTAGATATCTTGCTCAATAAATTGCTAACTCTCCTCTTCCTTTGATCTAATGGTCTCAGAAAGAGTTGACCTCTTTGAGGATGAGATTCAAACCAATATTGGCTAACACCAATGATTGGTTAGAAAATAAGGGGATCACTTTAAAATAATTCATCATGGGATCATAGGCCAAATTCCAAGAAGAGACAAGGAGGAGAGTGAGAAATAGAACAAAGAATAAAAGTGATGTTTCTTCTCCTTTCAGGCCCCATAAGCCTAGGATCATTTTTGTATCAAATAAATCAAAGGTTGCTGAGAAAGAGCCAGAGTCAATAAATATGGGGGTTGAGAAATAAAGCACCCAAGAACAAGTGGCAGAACAGATGGAAATCAATGACAGGCCTATGGATCAACAGAGAACAAAAGCTCAATCTCTACAAGAGGGTGTGTGACTAGATACAATAATTTCTTCTTCTCCACCTCATTCATTTATTACAACTCCTTTGCCTATTTCTCCCATCAGTATTCCCTCTTCTAGAGCCACCTCTCCTTCTAAAGTTATTTTTGGCAATCCTCAAGGCACTTCTGGAGATGTTCTCCATTCATTAGAATCCATCCCCAACTTATCATCTCCTTCTTTCAACATGATAGTTCCACCTTTGACCATTTAGTAGCAGGTGTGATTTTAACTGATACTATGCCTACTATGCCCACTATGCCCATTTTTACCACTAGTAGTGAAGGTGCTACCCCATTGACACCATCTGTAAGGACTATTGCTAATGTAAGTGCTTCTACTCTCCCACCTTGGTTATCAACTTTCACACCCAAAAGAAAAAATCAAGCCATCTCTCCAGATGACTTTGAATTTAGTAAAATTGTACCGATGAAAGCTAACACTCCCAAGAAGCCAAAAATACTTTTAAAAATGATTGAAGATAAGGGGCATAAATTTCTAGAGATAGCCAAACCCCCACAGGATGTGACTTTTGAGAATTTTGATATGAGCAGTTACTCCATTTCTCAGGTTGAGTTAGGGAAAATAACTCATGAGGGCTCCAAGAGTGATTTTCAATCTGCGATGGATATTATGGTCCAAAAAATTTGAGAGAGAAAGAGAAATGAAAGATCATTATAAAGCAATGGTGGAGCAATTGACCGCAGTGCTCAGGGGATTCACTTTTGCTCCAGAAGCGGTAACTCTAGAGGCTTTTTTCGTAGATGACCCTATAATCTAAAAAGCAAAAAAGACTTATCTAAAGGGAATAGTGCTTGAAGATTACCAAGATAAGATGCATGCACAGGGGATTTCCTTGTTGACAGAGGTATCTGAGAAGACAGGTAAAATGAATAAAGTGAGAACAGAGTTAAGAATATCTTATCAATATTATTTCTCAAGATATTGAAAGCACAGATAAATATCTTAGCAAGTGGATAGAGATGAAAGCACTAATAAAACATACCCTAATATCAATCAGTGTCATTTTCAATATAGATTCTTATATTAAAACAAAAGAATCATTGATATATAGGATCCAGGTACTTAACGAACTAATCAGTGACCTCAAATCTTCCAAGGATGCTAGTGAATAAAGTGACACTAGTTTGTTGAACAAGTTGGAGGAGTTGCCTTGCAGACTCACCTCTTGAGATAACCAATTCATTTTAGCAGAGGAAATGATTCAAGAGTTTAAAGGTATGATTCGAAGGGAATTCGAGGAGAAAGCATTCTCAATGGCTTCTGTGGATAATATTTTAGATAATCAGTTAACTCTGGATAATCTGAGAACTAGGTTAACTAGTCATGCAAAATCAAGCACAGTAGTGAGAGACGCTACAGTCAAAGCTAAGGTGGTCTTCAAAAATATTATTGCACCAGATAGTATCCAGATACAGTCAGCTATCACCATGTACGATACTCATCTAAAGAAGGTTGGCGACAAAAGTTGAACTATTTTTCCATTTCTTCTTCTCCATTTCTCTCATGTGATTTGTAATTGACTTGGGACATTTTCACATGTACTTTTCTCATATGTAAATACATGTAAAATCTAGAAAAGTCCCAAAGTCAATGGATAAACATCTTTGACTAGGTTTTAATAATTAAGTCTTTTCTCAATTTTGAAATATTTTCCCTATATATATAAAGGGAACCTATTTTGTAATATATCTTTTTGATAATTGAGAGAAAAAACTCTGCTAAAATTGAGATGCTTTCTGAGACTTTGATCTCAGCTTGTAAATCATATTTTCTTGAATGAATGAGAAGCAGGTTATTTTCAAACTTTGTGTTGAAATAATTTGTGTTACTTAGGAGATCATTATTATGTTCTCTTTCATAATAATCTCTCATCTATTTGATTAAATATGCAAAGTGTGTGTGGAAATGATCTGAAGACATTCTGAAGGACATCAGAAAGACTTTAAACTACTTTTATCCTTTGTGATCTTATTATCTGTTGTAGTTTTAGGTGAAGAATTTGAGTTGCACTTCACTCTATTGTTACATACGCTTCAGATCATTGAGGTAAGCATTGAAAGACTTTGTGCTTTCGTGGGTTTCTCGTAGACCTAGTTACTACCTGAGGATATTTTTTGCTATTTGTTGAACATCATTTCTGAAAGAAGGGGAATGTTTTCAGTCATCAACTAGGATTTCTCTTTTGCTCTATGAACATCATCTCTGAAAAAAGAGAGATGGATGGTGTTATCCTACCATGAGTATTATTTTTTGCTTATTTATATATATATATATAGCATATAAGTAATTTATAGGGAACCTTCCCTTGATGAGAGGAGAGATTTATCTCATTAAGATGTGGTAAACCCACACTTTTTGCTATATAAATCTCCTTGTACCATGGTTGATATACCCATTTTGTCGTCAATTTCTTGATGACAAAATATTCACCCAACAGCTTTTGGCAACTCCGTTGGCGATTACGAACGTGCATTTTGAAGCCTCAAGCTTCAACCTGAAGCATTTCTAGTCTTTTTTCATTTTACACTCTGGCAGATCCGCCGTACATGCGAAGCCAAAGAGCTCAATATATTGTTGACCCTGTATTCAAGTTGGTGTGATGAACTAACTTTGAGATTTATCCTCCATCATCTCACCTTGAGCAAACCAAGAGTTTCCTTCCTACCAGCATCAGATCTCCCATACTTGGTGAAGCTTTTAGTCTCAGAACTAATAAGTTTGTCTATACTAACCCCACCAAGATTTTTTATCCTGCCATTTAATCAACATATCATGGCCACCCAAAGTCCCTTGGGTAACTCCTTTGGTCCTCTCAATCTACCCCAACCTTTACATGAACTACCTCGTAGTTTGAGAAAGAATTTTCCTAAATTTTATGGTGATGGAAAGGTTCATCTTGATGAGCATATTGCTGCCTTCTCTATAGCATGTGGTGTGATAGGTGTGGAATACAAATATATAGTGGTGAGACTATTTGTATAAACTTTGCAAGGCACTATTTTGCTTACTGGTTTTACCACCTTTAAGCTCAAACTATAACTAACTAGAATATGCTCAAGGCCAAGTTTGAGGCTAGGCTTAAACTCACTGAAGATGCACATGCCTTGGAAGGATGGAGCATGATGTCCATCATGGCATCCAAGAAAAAATGAATAATGTATGATATGGATCATGGCATTGTAAACAATCGAGAAGTAAACAAGCAACAAGCACATAAGGTAAGAAGCAAGAAGCATACAAGACTGGCCAGGGGCCAAGCAAACAAGGGACATGGGCACATATCACTCAAACTAGAAAGCAAACATAAAAGGCATGTTCAAATGTCACATACACATATAATTGAAACAATCAAGTTGACGTGGAAGCCACAATCACATAGAGGAGTACAGACAAAGGACATTGGCAAATGTCCTAAGGCACACACATGAATAGGAACAAAAGACATTAGAAAATGTCTTAAGGCACATTCAGGAGACATATAAGAATTGAGAAATACAATCACATCAAGCCAATGCTAAGAAAGAAATGAAATCATGTAATAAACTAGAATTACAAATGCATCTAACTAATCAAAGCAAGATGTGAATGTATGTAAGACATGTTAGTACAAGACTAGCTATATGCTAAAAAATACACAAGTGCTATATACTAGTGAGTGTCGATAGAGTAATCTGTATAATAAAGTAAGTAATGTTTATCAACATGATAACTAAAGTGTGTGTTGTAGAAATGACATAACCTAGATGGTGTAGTCATGTAGAATATGCCCCTAATGGGTATGTATATTGATGTGTGTCTCAAATGTAGAAGTAGAATGCCCCCTCAATGGGTAGAGTGAAGCAATCAAAGAGATGGATGTCACTACACACACTCAAAGAAGATCAAGTGAAGCATGGTAATGTAGATAAATCAATAAACAATAGCATAAAATAGTAAATGTAAGTCTAGCATAGTAGTAGAAATGTAAAGCATGAATAATGCATACAATCAAAAATATTTTTGGTATTTTGATATATTTGAATGTTTTTGTATTTTGAATTTTTGAAATATTTGAACTATATATAGTCCATCACAAGAAGACTATGTACAAGACATTTGAGAAGGAACTATGTACAAATAAGTTGGGAATGGATGATATTAACTAATGAGTCTCATGGGAGACTTCCTATCATGGTGTCATGTATGGAACAAAGGAATCATGTGTGATTGTGAAGCATGAGGGAATGGTTGTGAATATGACTTTGAATATTCATATTCATTATATGTATCTTAGAAATTATAATAACCTCTATTGTTCCACTCATCATTATCATCTTGATTTTGAACCAATGGAATGTTGGTTTTTACTTTTGTTGTATCTAGATCTTTTCTTTTGATAAATTGTGTTGTGAATGATTTGCCTTAGGATGTTCAATAAATTCTAAACCTTGGTGACAAACATTATCAACTACTGGAATAGGAGTAATGATGCCTTGAGCATGCTTTCCCAACCCTTGACCTTGATATTCTAACTGTTGTAGATATTTTTGACCAAACCCATACTGCTTTGAAATTTGAGTCTCATTTTGGAGAGGTAGATTTACATTTTTTTTGTGCTTTACATGTGCTTTTGGTACTATTTATTGGTTTGGTTTTACTTTTTGATCCTTTTGTTGTTTTAAGTTATGCTTTGGTAACCACTATTGTATTGTTTCTAAATTTGATATGAATGTGCTCCATGTCACTATGGATTACTTGATTAATTTACCTTGTATAGGGTCCTCATTAGCAAGTATATGTTGTATATGTTGTTTCAATGCCAAACATGAATCTTTGTGATGCCCATGCATTCTCTGATATTCACAATAATATCTAGATCTTCTTACTGTATGTAGAGGAGGTAGTTTGATCAACTTATATTTAATCATTTCCCGTAGTACCTCACTTGAACCCTTATTTGATCTTTGAATGCTTTTTGAATCACTAATTGTAGAGTTAATTTGTTGTGATTTCTTGTTTTGAAATGTAATGTTGCTTGGAACCAATTGACTAGGTGAAGGTGTATATACATGATTGGCACTAGGATGCCTTTGAGGCTTTTGTATTATAATATGATTTTCCAATGTTGTGATCTTGTCATGTAATAGTTGATTCTATGTTTGTAATTCCAAAATTAACTTGCTCATACTAGTGATTTGAACCCTTAGGGTCTCACAAGTGCAAACCTTAGTTGCTTCAGATTGAACATGTAAGCACATAAGAGGTTTTGAAGAAGCTATAGGCTAAATGTATGTATTAGGAATAATATTATAGGTTGTCTCACCTTTTGTAGGGTTGAAGCATGGACCTGGTTAGAGGGAAAGAAGTTATTGCCCTCTTGGGGGAGAGGAAGAGAAGGGAATTATTTCCTGTGCATAAGATATGACATTGAAATTTGATAGGTGGTTGTTAGCTTATGCAATGAATCCTCTAAGTATGTAAGGATTGTATTCTTGATTGAATTACACATAATAGAGAGATAGCTTGTGAAAGAGTTATATACATCTAGGTAGAAACCATGTATGTGGAATGAAATGCATATAACTGGAGTTATAAGTTGTATAACAATATGTTTATGAAGAGCATTCCACATGAGAGATAGAAAACAAGGGATAGAGAGCATGTAATTGTGCACTAATACATAAAAAAACTTTGATTTTTAACATGACATTTTGAACATGTATATCATGATAAACTTGAAATTGTTTCCATATGAGAGATAGAAAGCAAAGGATAAATAACATGAATTTTTGCATAAAGGCATAGAAAATTTTGACATGTAACATAATATTCTTCATGTGTTTAGCAAAATGGAGTTGGCAATTATTCCGTATGAGCAAAAAGGAGTATGTAAAAAGAATATTGCAATCTTGTGCATCTTTGGCAATGAAATTTGTAATATCATCTCTTATTATGAAAAGTAAGCATGAGAAGCAAAGAATGAAGCTTTGTCCTAACATATGATAGACTTCATCATTCACGTACATGATAGGGCCCATTATGGTTTCCTTGTTATTTGCAAGAAATGTAAAAAAAGTTTGTACAGAAGTGAGAATCAATTTTGTAATTTGATTATGGATGTAAGGTGATACTTCAAGAAGCAAATAGGTGCTAATATATGCAACTAAGGATTTGACAATAATATTTTTGCAAAATACTATGAATTTTTGAAATTGAAATTGAATTTTTGAGTTAGGTATGCAAGTAAAAATTCAAAACTTTATGGGAAAGTGTTTAATTTAAGGGGACCTAGTAGATGCAATTAGGTTTTTGAGGAAAATATTTTTTTTAAATTACTATGAATTTTTGAAATTATTATGAATTTTTGAAATTTGAAGTGTTTTTCTCATTTTAATATGTAACTAAAAATTCAAAAAATGATTGGAAAATTACTGGGAGCTAGTTGATGCAATTAGGGTTTCGAATAAAATTATTTTTGAAATCACTATTGAATTTGAGAATTTGAATCAAATTTATGATTTAGATATGCAAGAAAAAAATTAGGAAATTATTAGATTAATATTGGAAAATTATTGGGACCTAGTGTATGCAACTAGGGTTTGAAATAAAATTATTTTAAAATTTACCATAAATTTTAAAATTTGGGATGAATTTTTGCTAAAAATATTGAAGAAAAAATTCAAAAATTTATGGGAAAATCAGCTAGGAATTTATACTAGGGTTTTTATGCATAATTCAAAGTAAGTCGAGTTCACCAAATGATTTATTATTTTTGGGAATATTACTGTTTAATTCCTAAATAATCAAAGGGTCTGAGGAGGAGAATATCAATAAATAATATTCCAAATTAAAGCTACTTATTTGTGAAATTTAATTACAATTTGAACTTTTCTTACAATAGTAGTGAGAGAAAGAAAATTAAACTTATCTTATTGTGTATTGATCTAATTGAGACAAGGTCTATAAATTTGTGTGCATGATTGGAACACTATCACAAATAAGATCCTGAATTTCTCTTCTTGATTAGATAGGAGCATTGAAATTGGACACCTTGGGCTCTGATGCTATAGTCCTTTCCCAACATTGTTGTCTTGAGGATATAAGCTTTCTATTTTGTTTGCTTGGTTAGTGTGAGCGTGTGTACCAAATTTCAAAGCCTCTCTATCAATAGTACTCCTTGTAGAGCTGATTTTCTATGCATGTGTCTTATATGCACTTGAATAGAAACTTTGGTAAATAGGGAAAAGGGGTTAGTATGTGTAAGATGCACTAGACGTGCTTCACACCCTATGTGTGGGCACATTTCCTGTATACCAATACTCTGAGGAGGGATCAAGCCATATGTAATTCTCCCTTTAAGAGTGTTTGGTGCAATAGTGAATAAAAATGCAATAAATACAAAAATTAGGTGTGTTTAAGATGACTAGGGGCTAGTGTAAGGACATGAATTGGCTTGAAAGTGTATAGGCTAGTTGTATGCAGAGAATAGAAAAGATTGCTTGAGTGGTCTTGCTTGTATTCTTACTTGCTTGAGTGATATCTTCCAACCCTTTCCAAATGATCTTTGAATGGGCTTTTATATAGATATATTGGTCATGGGTTAGATGAAACTGGACTAGGCTGACATAATGAACAAGAGGAATCAAGTAAAAATGGTAATCTAGGCTCAAATTATGATTGGATAGGAACACTAGAAATGGGACACCCTAAGGTCCAGTGCTATAGTCCAACTTTTGTGTTATTGACTTGAGTAGATGGGACCTGGGGGGATGGATTTGTTTATATTCTAATTTTGCTTTCTACATTCAAGAGAGAATTAAGAAACTGAGAGATGGTCAAGGCTTGTATGTACCTGGATGTAGTCGTGCACACCGTAATCCAGACACTGTGAGAACTCCTCTTTGGCTATGGAGGAATGACACCTGCAAAGAAAAGAGACTTGGACAAAAGAAGGCGTTAGATGAATAGATGGTGGGTTGCCAAGCGAAAGCTTGATCCCAGAAGTATGAAAACTTCCTTAAGGGATGACAACCTACTAGTCAATAAAAAGAAGTGTCTAATAAACAACAGAATGATAAAGAACTGAAATGATAAAATATGGAAATGAAAAGGAAGAAAAAGCTTACTTGAATGATGATGTCAGACTGGTCACAGTCGCCGACGTCGGTGGTCCTACCGGCATCGGTTGGTCAAGGTCTGCCGACGTCGGTTAGGCTGCTGACATCGGTTGGGGTAATGGCCGGCGTCGGTTGGGGTAATGGCCGGCGTCGGTCGGGGTAGTAGGCTTGGACGGGGTCTGGTCGGGTCTGTGGTCCGTGGATAGGGTTTGGTCGTGTAGAATGGTCTGGGCCTGTCTAAAGGTCTGAGAGTCTAGTTTTGAGGTAGTCTGAAGGTCTGTGTTTGAGATACAGGGGAGTCAAATGGACAGAAGGGTAGAGGAGGCCAATAGGGAGACAGGGAAATAAGGATTTGGGTCTGGGAACAGTCTGGTCTGGCGGGGGATAGTGTTGAATCTAGTTCATAATACTTAGAAGCAAATAACTAGAAAACATAATGAAAACACAGACAATATACATATATGTGCCTTGTTGAAGGTGTGTTGCTGATGATCCCTGTACCTGTTGTTGATGTAGCCTGTGTGGAGGCCCTGTTGCTGATGGAGTTGTTGAAGGCAAAATTCCTGTTGCTGCACCTGAGGAAGAGAGTGAGAGGCCTGACTAAGAGATTGGCAGATTGGCAGATGGTCAAAGACTGAAGATTGAAGGATTCGTGATTAGCTCCTGAGATTCAAAATTTGTGATTACGAATTTGTGATTAGCCAAGAAAGGGGTCAGAAGTCAGTTTAAGTAAACCAATGTTGGCGATCCCACCGGCATCGATCGACAGTTGATCGACGTCGGCGGGTGCAGAATGAGTAAAAGGCCCAGCAAGCCCGTTCTACATCTGCCAGGTGCATAATCCATTGTAGGATTGTCGAAGGGTTAGGCTAAATACGCACGAGAGTTGGTTAGGCAATTGGAAAGGAGTAAGAATAGGTCTTGGGTGAGTCATAGGGTGCGAAATGGTCCAAGTCGAGGTGTCCTAGGCGAGGTGTCATGGGTGATGTGTCAAAGGAGGGGGGTTACTAATTCAAAATATGTTTATTATTTTAAATTAGTAATTGTATAGGTTAAGAATGGGTTAGGAATGGGTTAGGAATGGACCAAGGGGAGAATGAACAAGGGTTAGACATGATTTCGGTGTCTACATTTGCCCCTTTTTGTCTTGTTGGTTGTTCTAGACGAACTGCAAGACAAAAACAGGAGTTAGTTGCCCCAAGAATGAGATGATGTGGATTGCCCCAAGGTATGGATGAGGTATTCCCCCTCAAAGTGGGAGTCGAGGGAAGGGAACCTGATGTCGAGTGCCGATTTGACAAAAGGTGGATGAGAAAGATGAAGAGTGAGTGAAAATGCTGCAATAGTTGTGATTGCGTGCATACCACTTCACGGGACAGATAGGTCAAATGGTCACAGTCAAAAGGTTGAGGAGTGCCAAAATTGAAATAATTGGGCCCCAGCATTTAGTCATCTACTGATTGGGTTATTCAATCTAAGCTGTAGCTCCAAATGGTCATCGTGTTCCAGGTATCCCAGGCTCAAGAAGTGCTCCCAAAAACATGAAAATGTCACAAGTAGTGGGGATCAACCGGCTTGCGATCTTATACTTGTGAGGGTCAAAAAAATATGGTCTATGAACAATTTTGCTATCTATTCGTGAGGTAGCATGTGTGCAAACAAAACCAAGATAGAGTTGTCTCAGAAGTGGTCAAGGTCTGCGGAGATAGGCGTGATCTCCATGGTCGCTGGTCGGGTTGAGATATAAGTGATTTCAAATGTGCCCCATGAGGAGTCAGAAATGACTTTGACATAGCAGGGTTGGTTGATTGGTCATGATGGAAGATGAAAGGTCGACGTCTTGAGAGAGACGAACGAGCAAATGAGTGGATGAAGGAAATGGCCGAGCTAACCTCAGAAGACTGAGTGCTGCCTACATAGCCCTTGTGTGAAGGGCCTCAGACCAATGTAGTTCAGACAGAGGGGTCAAAAGGGTCGATAGGTTGGTCTTGGTCGAGGTCAAGGTTGAAATGATGAGGAGAAGAAGATGTTATAGCCTTTTCCAAATGGTGTATTCTGCAACATTGGTTAAGGGTCTTTCACCCCTAACAACTATCCACATTCATGATGGATGTATGCTAAAAATGAATTGAGGTCTATTTATGCTTCAGCAAGTATTGGTTTATGCTTAACATAGATTATGTCAGGTCGATAGTTTCCATGTGTATTGGTGTCCATAGAAACTATGTGAAATGGACTAGGATTATGTCATAATGTCATGATGTCGAGTTGCTGGTCTGAAAAGGCTTTTGGTTAAGTGTGACCAAAGGTGTGAAGGATAAGTGAAAGGCGAATTGCTCTTTCATTGACAAGGACCAAAATGACGGCATGGATGGGGGATGTTAGAATAAAGAGCCCCGTTCATGCATCGCATCGTGGACCAGTGTTGTGCTTAGAGAGGTAGTCGAATCACTATGACATTAAGTGAGCTTGAAGTCCCTTGAGCGGGTGAGGTGATAGGAGAGGATTATGATATGAGAGGATGGGGTAACCCTTTTGTGGCAGGAATAACCTTGCCCCTTTTATAGGTGACCCAAGAACGGCTATAGGCATGTCCATGACTTGATAACTTGTCAGTCATTTTTTTTTTGCACAAACTGATCGAAGCGGGAAGTCTGCATAGGGATGTTGTCTTGCTTTGGTGGTCATATATATGTGAAGCTAATCGATGCAGGAAGCTTCAGAATGAGAGTGTTGTCTGTAGCAATGTTTAGTCATAGCCATCCTTCGAGGGAGTGGTCTATACTTTTGCTTTAAATGTTTGATAATGACTTGGCCTAGCTGTCTTTCAAGGGAGCAGTCTAGTAATACAGCAATTATGTAGCTATCCTTCAAGGGAGTAGTCTACACTTAGAGAGTTTTATGACCTGGTATGATATGTTATTTTTGATATAATTATTGACTGAAGTTTAGCCATGGATGAGCCTGTAGAGGTTTAAGGGTTCCCTTTTATAAGGACAAAGTTTTCATGCTTGTCAAAAGGGGTTGACAGGACTTGTTTAGGGGAATAGGGTTAAAAGGAATAGGAATGATAATGACAGGGGGTTGCTCAAGGGATGAGCTTCAAGTAAACTGTCAAGTGATGAATACTCGACTAACAGAATAATGGTCGTAGATGCAAGGCATAAAAAGGGCTCAAGTTTTGATAAGTCCCTAGGCCATGCTAGTGCATTATGATAAAAGGTTCGATTCAATTAGGAGCGTACTTGCCCCATTTGCCTCTTTCCAAATTGGTCACGATGATTGATGATGGTTTCAAGAAGTGATAGGTGCTTGGTTGGTTGATGTTTGATAATTAAAGTTTGGTTGAGGTTTGGTTGATGCTAGTTGGGGTCATGATAAGAAGGTTGATTGACGGTTCGAAGAAGTGATGGGTGTTTGGTTGGTTGATGTTGGATGATTGAAGTTTGGTCGAGGTCATGATTAAAAGGTTGGTTAATGGTTGGTCGAGACTTGGTCGATCTTTGGTCGAATGTCTGGTCAAAGTTGGTCGAAGGCTTGGTTGAATGTCTGGTCAAAGTTTGTCGAATGTTTGGTCGAGGTCTAGTCGATGTCATGGTCGAAAGCTTGGTTGAATGTTTGGTTGAGGTTAGGATAAGGTTGGATTCCCCCAGTCGCTTAGGGAGAATGTTGGATAGGTTGGTCAAGGTCGGTTGAGGCTTGGTGGTCAAATGGACTGTGTTGATGTCGAATAATGGGGCCAAAGGCGGTAAAGGGACCATAGCCTAGCGTGGAGATCCCGATATAGGCGATGAGGTTTGAGAGGCATGGGTTGGTGTTGATAATTTGGCAAAGAGGAGGTCGAGAGGATCCTTGTGAGAAGGGTATCCTTTTTTCGATGTTGATGAGTGACAGCTTTGAGAGCGCAACAACGCTCAGTGTCATGTCCCAGAGTGTGATGATAGTGGCAAAATTTAGAGTTGTCAAACCAAGATGGCCTTGATCCGAGAGTTGATGAGTGGGGTGGTGTTGATGGTTTATTGATGATGTGGTCGAGAAGAAAGGTGTCATTCCCCAGACATTGGTGAATGGCAACCTTGAGGGCACAATAATGCTCGGTGTCATGCCCAGGCGTGCGATGATATGCACAAATGTGAGTGTCGTCAAACCAGGGCAGTTTTGGTCTGATAAATTGGTATGGTTTAAGAGGTGAGAGATAGATGTGAAAGGACTGTAACAATTGCCGTAACAGTAAGGTATACGAACCTGCTAACGGGTCTGGATGTTTTGTTGCAGTGGGGGTTGATGACTTTGGTTTGAGAGGCGTAAGAGGCATAGGTCGATGGTTTGGAGGAGATATATGTTTGAGGGGTTGAGGGAGTAATGGAGGTGACTTGCCTCTGTGAAGTATGGGAGTAGGAAGAACTCCTATTAAAGTGGATGGATGCGGGCCCAAGATTGAAGGTAATGAGGAAGGTGGGGGAGGAGTTCTCCGGTGTGGTTTAGTGGCCTTATTTGGTTTGGTTTGAGGGACATTATTGCGAGAGGTGAGGTTAGATGTGGGGCGAGCACCAAGAGGTTCAATCTCTTTTGGTAAGGTGGGTGCCTGTGTGGGTTTGGGCTTAGATGTGGACGGAGGTGAGTGAGATGTAGCAATCTCAGGCAAAAGGCAAGAGGAAACCATGACTGGGTCTTCCTCAGTCAAAATGGGTGAAGAGACTGGTTCTTCTCCTGGTGGAGAAGAAATAAGAGAGTGTGGCTCCTCAAGAGGGCAGGAGGCAGGGATGATCGTGCCTTTTACTTGTGCTTGAGGAGTAGGCAAGGTAGGGTCTTCGGATGAAGGTAGGGCTAATGGCGTTGGCATGGTCAAGGCATCCTCCAGTATAAGAGAAGTAGATGGAGGACTAATAAGAGAAGAAAGTTCTTCATCCTATGATGGAGAACGTTGGTCAGGGACAAGAGACAAGATAATGTTGATTGTGTGAATATTATGGTCATGAGAGTCATTGATCGTGGTTTGGACATTGTTTTGAATAGGAGGATGGTTCGGGAATGGTTGTTTGAAAATGTTGATGTGTTGGTTGGGAGGCGCATTCGGGTTATCTAAAATAAGATCCCCCTTATCGATCATGTCTTAGATGATGTTCTTGAAGGTTCGGCAATTGTTGATGTCATGGCCGTGGATGCGGTGAAAGTGACAGAAGTTGGCCTCCCTATACCATGTAGGGATGGCTTTTGAAGGGTCGAATTGAGGTGGTCTGATTGGAGGGAGATTGAGGACCCCCTGCTTGACAAGTTTTTCCAAAATGGAAGCGTATGATTCTCCAAGCGGAGTGTATGAACGCTGGATGTACCGTTGTTGGAATTATTTAGTGATGCTTGGAGATGTAGAAGGTTGAGAGTAATTAGTTGTCATCGAGGATGGTGATCTAATGACCACAGTGTTGGCCACTCCTTTGGGTTTGGAGTTGGCAGAAGAAGAAGGTTTGGAAGAAGAAGGGTCATTGGTTTTTGCATTGGTATTATGCAATTTGACTTTATCCTCTTCAAGGGCGCGGAGTTCAAGCTTTCGAGCCATGGTGAAAGCTTCATCGAAAGTGTAGAATGTCTAAATCTGCAAAGTAGAAGAGATGTGTTTGGCACATACTCGAGAAAAGAGCTTGATGAGCTCAGGTTGAGGCAAGGAGAAGGAGAGCTAGTTAATCAAGCCTCTCCAACGGGCGACAAAATCGACTATTGATTCGTCGTTGAATTGCCTGATGGAGTAGAGGTCTGTGATTGAGACTTATTTGGTGATGTTGATATAAAAATGGTCGAGAAATAATTGGGCAAGTTGAATGAATGAAAAGATAGAATGTCTGGCAAGAGAGCTATACCAGTCAAGGGCAAGGCCAACAAGCAACATGGGGAACGTGCGTAAAAGTAACGCATCGTCATGCGCTATAAGATAGCAGGCATATCTGAATGCCCGTAGATGTTGTTGTGGGTCCTCCTTACTCTGGAAGTGAGCAAATTTAGGAAGCTCCCATTGGTTGGGGTATGGTCAGATAGGGATGGAAGGATGGATGGGCTCATTGCAAATTTGCTCATATGAGAGAGCATTGCGTGAACCAGAGATAGAGGTCTCGAGACTGGACATTTTATCCATCAGCATTTTAATGAGATCTATTGATGGATTAACGAATGGGGTGCCCCCTAGGTTGTAGGGTGCTTGAAAGAGGCTAGAGGAGGCATATGACGTAGTCGGTTGCGCTTGTGGGGGCACAATGTATGGATAACTAGTCGTAGGGACATAAGTGGAGGCCAAAAGTGGTTGGGTTATGAAGGTAGAAGGCATAAGTTGACTGGATACCGCCAAAGGTGGTTGCGTGACAGCATTGACAAAGGGTGAGGTAGACACTCCTGCATTTATGGGTGCAAGAGTGTGAGGGGTCGAGACAATCAAGTTCTAGTATGATGTAGAACTTGGTCGAATTGCATGTGGTTGAGGGGATAATGGAACCCCGATGGAGGTTCGTCTAAAAATAGATGGGGAGGCCAAACTTTGCATATTGGCCATGGTTGGGTTAATGGTTGAGGCAAAAGGCTGGGTCATAAAAGGTTGGGTAGTGAATGGTGTCGATGTCATCACCGCTTCACCCGAAAGGTCTCGCGTTGGGTTTCTCGCAAGATAGTTTTGGAGGGCTGTGACGTTGAGGTCCAAGAATCTTTCGAAATCTTGGTCCCCTTCAGGGATGATGGGAGTTTGAGTTGGGGTCGGTCCTTTAGGAGTTCTTTTAGTCTCTGAGTGGAACTCCATTATAGGACTAGTTAGGGACGAAGGAGCATTGTCAAGAAGAGCCTTGGTTTGACTGTGTGTCAAAACCATAGGCAAGAAGAGGGTCAGGTTTTAGAAACTATGTTTTTTTAGTTTTAGAAACTCAGAATGAGGTTTTGGTAGAAAAAGGGGTCAGGTTTTAAGCTGTTGTTTTGGAAAAAAGGACTGTGACAGTGACCAACGTCGATTGAAAAAATCGATGTCAGTGATAAAATATAGCCGACGTCGGTCATATAACCGATGTCGGTGGAGGAAAGTGGCCGACGTCGGTGGTAAAGCTGATGCCGGTGACTGTGGTTTCCAAAAACTCAAAAAAATTGAAGATTCTTGGAAAAAAGGAAGAGAACGTCCTCACTCGCTCAAAAAACCAAATAGGAACAGAAAAATAGAGATAGAGACAGACAAGCCCTAAGCGTTAAATCCTAAGAATCAACTTTTTAGAATCCTGTGGCTTATGCCTTAAAGTGATGTTTGGGGAGGTTGGCTGTTAGAGGGGTCCTAGAAGAGGTAGTCTATGGATGGTTTCAGGTTTTGTTTAGGCGCTCAAGAAGTCTGGGTTAGGTTCCGTACATGGCCTGGTGCTAAGGAGCAAGCTCCCCTCACTTCACGAGTCCAGTGGTAATCTGGTCTCACATAGCCAAAATATACTTTCCCTAGAGATTAGACTCTGCCAGAGAACAGAGTGGGCTTTCCCCTTGGTGATGAAATCCAAGTAGGATCGCCGGGACGGGTAAGGTATCCGCTGGGGGATGAAATCCCAGTTGGGCCTTGTCTCAGGTAAGTTTGATGTTTGATTTAGTGTAAGTGGTTTAGGTCGTGTAACATAAAGTGGACTAGATTAATTCAATATGCGATTTGTTAATTACTAAGTGTGGACTAAGAAATGGAAGCACAAGCAGAAATGCAATGCAATAAGTTTTAAGCCCAAGTCGAAATGTGAAGTTGGAATGAAGACAAGTTAAGAAAGGGTTGAAGAATATGATTTTTGACTAGTCTAGAAATGCAAGAAAAGTTCTTTTTATTCTTGCTTATGATGTCGTTTAGAAAAGAAGAAAGAGGTGAAGAGGGAGGATTCTAATGCACCCTATATGAAAAAAGAAGGAAAGGAACCCAAGGAAGGCCCTAATGGTCCCACCGGGCGTGCCAGAATGTTTCTATTCTAATTTCACTTTCTACATTCAAGAGAGAATTAAGAAACTGAGAGATGGTCAAGGCTTGTATGTACCTGGATGTAGTCATGCGCACCATAATCCAGACGCTGTGAGAACTCCTCTTTGGCTGTGGAGGAATGACACCTGCAAAGAAAAGAGACTTGGACAAAAGAAGGCGTTAAATGAATAGATGGTGGGTTGCCAAGTGAAAGCTTGATCCCAGAAGTATGAAAACTTCCTTAAGGGATGACAACCCACTAGTCAATAAAAAGAAGTGTCTGATAAACAACAAAATGATAAAGAACTGAAATGATAAAAGATGGAAATGAAAAGGAAGCAAAAGCTTACTTGAATGATGTTATCGGACTGGTCACAGTCACTGGCGTCGGTGGTCCTACTGGCGTCGGTTGGTCAAGGTCTGCCGACGTCGGTTAGGTTGCCGACGTCGGTTGGGGTAATGGCCGGCGTTAGTCGGGGCAGTAGGCTTGGACGGGGTCTGGTCGGGTCTGTGGTCCGTGGACAGGGTCTAGTTGTGCAGAATGGTCTACGCCTGTCTAAAGGTCTGAGAGTCTGGTTATGAGGTAGTCTAAAGGTCTGTGTCTGAGATACAGGGGAGTCAAATGGATAGAATGTCAAATGGACAGAAGGGTAGAGGAGGCCAATAAGGAGACAGGGAAATAAGGATTCAGGTCTGGGAACAGTCTGGTCTGGCAGGAGATAGTGTTGAATCTAGTTCATAATACTTAGAAGCAAATAACTAGAAAACACAATGAAAACACAAACAATATACATACCTGTGCCTTGTTGAAGGTGTGCTGCTGATGATCCCCGTACCTGCTGTTGATGTAGCCTGTGTGGAGGCCCTGTTGCTTATGGAGTTGTTGAAGGCAGAATTCCTGTTGCTGCACCTGAGGAAGAGAGTGAGAGGCCTGACTGAGAGATTGGTAGATTGGCGGATGGTCGAAGATTGAAGATTGAAGGATTTGTGATTAGCTCCCAAGATTTAGAATTTGTGATTACGAATTTGTGATTAGCCAAGAAAGGGGTCAGAAGTCGGTTTAAGTAAACCGACGTCGGCGATCCCGCCAGTGTCGGCCGATAGTTGACCGACGTCGACGGGTGCAGAATGAGTAAAAGGCCCAGCAAGCCCATTCTACATCCGCCAGGTGCATAATCTATTGTAGGATTGTCAAAGGGTTAGGCTAAATACGCACGAGAGTTGGTTAGGCGGTTGGAAAGGAGTAAGAATAGGTCTTGGGTGAGTCATAGGGTGGGAAATGGTCCAAGGCGAGGTGTCCTAGGCGAGGTGTCATGGGTGATGTGTCAAAGGAGGGGGGTTACTAATTCAAAATATGTTTATTATTTTAAATTAGTAATTTTATAGGTTAAGAATGGGTTAGGAATGGGTTAGGAATGGACCAAGGGGAGAATGAACAAGGGTTAGACACGATTTCGGTGTCTACAGGATTAGTCATGAAGAGAGGGTCTTGGCTCAACTGGGATCAAGTCTAGAAGGCTATAGATGACTAGGAATCAGTGAAAACAAGCTTGAAAGGGTTATGAGAACAAGAAAGAGGGACCTAAGGATTGGGTGTCTCTAGCCATGCTCAAGTTGTCAATTTTTGCATTTTATATGACTACAAAAACTATCATTTTCATCCATCTTGACTTATGCTAATGAAGTGCTATTCAATTCAAAATTGAATCCAAGTGAATCAAAGCATCCAAAAACCCTTTTTGCACCAAAATGTTGTTTTTTCTCCTTTGTATTGAAAGAGTGAGCAACCACATTGTTAAAGAGCAAATCAAGTTTACATCGCAATGGAGGAACTTGCATATTTGAGGTTTAAGTTTGTGTCTACTATTTTTTTTGTTTATTGCTATATCTTAGGTTAAATTCATCTTAGATTAAGATTGCATAATTAGTTTATGTATTAGCATTTCTAGATTTATTTCATATATTAAGAACATAATAAGAACACAAGATTTACGTGGAAACCCTTTTAGGAGAAAACCATAAAGAAAATGATTGCTTTGATCTACTATCCAAATTTAGCCACAAATAAAATTCTTCTTACAACATTTGTAGGCACCAATCCCCATCACTAAACAATTTGTAGGCACCAACCTACTAGTGATACAAATCCCCATCCCTAAGCACCAACCTAGCAAGAGACACCAATCTCTTTGATATGAAGCACCAACCTCTAAAATAAACAAAGTATTAGGCCTTAAATTTACTCCTTCAATGAATGATACTCATGTAAACTTCTTCAGAAAATATGCCCTTGATAAAATATCAATTGTTTCTTCTCACACACACACAGACACATATATATCTCCTTGAATGATCTTCTTACATTTTCATTTGCTCCACTTGATCCCACTTTTATTATCTCTCATTTATCACTTTCTTCTCTTTGAATGTTCTCTATATATATTTTATTCACTTCATTGCTCCACACTTATATCTCCTTCATAAAATCTACTTGAAAATATTTCACATATATTTCTACTCTAATTCAAATGATTTTTCATTGCATTTATTGTTGTTTTATCTCCCAACTTATCTACTTTTATACCACTTCAAATACCTCTTCATTGAGAGGGTGTAATTTCTACCAAAGGAGATGACTTCTCCAAGGAGAAATCTCCTTCAAAAATGGGGCTCATTATGAGTTGACCATAAATACTATTTATTTGCATTAATAATAAAATATATAATAAATGAATTATCTCTTATAAATTTCTCATGAGTTGGCCACCTTTCAAATATGCAAATTAGAATATAATAAATGTTTTTAATAACCCTTCATAGTCAGCCAACCCTTTCTAATTCATTGTGATAGTAATTTTGCTTATGTCATTAATTATTCTAACCATTATCACCCAACCCATTTATTCTCCTTTGTCTTCAATAAAGATATCATGATGTAGACCTCATTTGACATCATTGACAATATTTATAATACAAAGAGGTTAAGTAGGACCTTACTAAGAGCATTCACAACTAAGATGCAAAGTCTATAACCTTGATTTCAAAACATGCATATTAGATCCACCCCGATAACATGTTCAATGGTTTGTAGGATGTTTACTCATACCTTTCAGGAATGCAGTGTCCATGGAAACCTTTATAGAATAAAAAGAATCTATAAAACTAGCCTTGAGAGTTGAAGCAATAGGAAGTGTGGGCATTGGGGTTAGCACCTTCATAGAGGATTAAATCATGATGATGGCCACTCAACTGTATAACTTTATTAGAAACTATGCATATAACACCCAAAGTAGGTTGTACTATATCTATTGTAACATAAAAGGGCACAATGAAAACAATTGCCTCAAGCACAATATCAAATCACTTCTCAAGTCATACAAAATTTTCCATGAAAATCATGATGTACAAGCCTACCTAGTGCTACAAAGGGGAAAACAAGGAAAGTTATCCTTTTACTATAACATTTTTGACTCTACAATGTATGACACCAATAACTACAGAGTCATCAATGAGATTCATGAAGCATGAGAAAAATGAACATGTTGATAAAATTTAGGGCCTTTGAATTAAGGAATATATGAACCAAGAAGGTATGGTGAGAATCACTCATACAAGGGAAGAGGTGAAGGAGGAAGGAGAAGAGGAATATTTCCTCTACACACCTATTACAAATGTGGTTCACAATAACACTACCAAATGGATTGCCTCGAGTTCCACACTTATGTTTATTGTCAAGGAAAACATAAGACTGAGGAGTGCCTAGACTTATAGAATAATATCATCCAAAAGTAAAAGGTATAAAAAGGCATTGGGATGACCATAATTATAAAATAAGGGATAAAAGGGTGCCTAAAGAAGGTGCATGTAAGTAGATTTTTGGACAAAGGTGAACATAACAATGAACAATGGCACTATTACTCAACCAATAATAATGAGGCACCTAAGGATATGTTTCATCACACACCACCCACTAAGGTAATAAATGAACTTAATGGTCTAACCTAGAGTTTTATCTTACAAGAGACCATTGACATGATCAAAAGCCTACAAGGTGAGATTCAATTCACATGAGACATGGAAGATAGGGTAAAAGGGGGATATCCCTAGAGAACCTATTATGAAGGAGGTTGACCAACTCTCAGATATATTCACTCTTTTAGGAATGGAAGGAGACACCCCATTACTTAAAACTCGGCTAAAACATAATGTGGTAGGCATGGAGGAAGAGCAGCTAGATGGGGGTCAAAAAATAAGAACTATGTGTAACCCAATGTATGTCCAAGAGAACCTAATCAATTCCACCATTGATGTATGGGTGAGTTGTGGTATTTTGATTGGCATAGGCACATACGTAAAAATCCTTGTTAAGGATGCATGTCACATGATGGGGAGCCCTTTATAAAATCCATATTCCCATATCTTAACCATGGCCCACAAGACATATACACAACCTCTTGTAATTTTGAGAAATGTATCCATGGACATTATAGGGGACAAGTTTAGTACCGATTTTGAATTATTTAAATTGGTAGAAGAAGAAAACTATGCAACTTTGATTGGTTGACCATGGTTCAATGAGAATGATTTTTACATGCACTTCAAAAGGTGCTACATGAGTTTTGAGAACAAAAAACAATAGGTAGTCATGACACTAGATAGCAACCATGACCCTACCTATGTGGAAAGTGTAGATGTGGATGAGGACATCAACTATATCTACATCATCACCATGCATGGAATAAAACACTTAATCCCTTGGGATGACAGCATTCTTAGCTAGGAAGATGGAGACTTTGTCTGAAATACCAAAAGTCTTCCTTGTGATAGGTGGGTTTGAGAGTCCTCCAAATTCACTAGGCATAAGGTCACAAAGGGTACTACAAAGTCACAACACTCACTTAGGTTCAATATAGTTAGAAAGGTTAAACCTAAAATCATCAAGGATTATGGCACAAAGATATGGGTACCATGATACTTGCATACATTTAAAAATGGTGTTTTGACTAAGGAAGGGAAGGCTAGGTAAGATTCCTCAATATGATGGTTTGATTTGTTCATTTGCATATGTTATCAAACCATAAATTTGCCTAAGGAAGGGGAATGCATGTTTTCCTCAATACACACTTTGGATATCAATACCACACATTGGTGGGAAATTCAACTACCTTCATAACTTATTAAGCTACCATCAAGGAAGCAATCTATACCAGGTTTGAACGCAACAATATTAAAAAGGGGTTGCCAAGTTATAATAGAGACTCATAACCAATGTAACATTTGAGGGTTTGTGAAGAGGTCTAGACATAAAGTGTGAGTTATATACTAGCTATCTATTCAATTTATTCCCTTTAAAATACTCTCACTATTTGGGGGCATGTGTGATATATTATCAACAAAACCTAAAGAGATATTGTTAAGTGGATAATTATAATGGAGGACTTTGTTCACATCTTCACTTTTTCTTCTACTAAGCTGAAAACCTCCAAACCTTTGTAGTGGATCTTTAGGGCCATCATAGAGGATAATTCCTTTATGGAAGAGCGCATAAGGAAGATGCATGGTGAAAAGGGTCTTTAGCTACCTCATTAATTTGGGGATAGTGGCAGTGAAAATAACGACTCTAGTGAGGAAGATGACACATTGTGGCTTCCACACAATGGTTCATTCAAGTTGAATAAAGAGAAATTTGTTGATAAGTAGAGGAACATATACACGATGATGGCATGAACCAATTAAACGTGGAGACTTCCTTTGAGGAATGGAGACTCATAGACACTCAAAACAATAAAAATAAGTATCTACTTTCGATAAAACTAATTTGGTATGGCCTAATAATTAGAGGAAGTAAATATCTTGAGAAAAGGGCAAAAGTTATGTTGACAATATCGTAGGAAACATTGAACAAAGAGACGTATATGAGAATGAGATAAGGATCTAATTCCTTATGTATGGAATTGATATTTCCTTTATTAATTATAGTACATACGAAATTATAATAGAGGACTTTAATATGATTTTAATAAATCAAGCCAAAAAAACCTGTGTAGCTCTAGAAATTGCACAAAGATTGTTATACACTACAACAAGGATTTATCATTGACCATATAAGAGAGAGCATTTTAAAGCTAATTTTTTCGTAAGAATGTTGATAGTTTGACAAACATTGATAGCCTTTATTTATTCATCAACTTGAAAGTTAGTTTAGTAGCATATCCATCAACAACTATACTTTTATAATTAGGTTTGGAGAGGGATACACATTAAGAGGGTTGTACAATATTGATCTAGAATGGATTTAATCCTCATTTTACGTCAGTTTTTTTTGGTGATGGTTTGTGTTTTATTTGGAATCGTATAGTGTACGGTTTATAGAACCATGGATTATATGGTTCTAGGTTTAGTGGTATTTTGGGTTAGTTTTGGATACTCTCTTATCACATCGTCTATATTTTTTTAATCTTTTCACTCATTAGGTGTTGGCTTGCATGTCAATTTGGTCCAAATTTAAATTGAAGAGGTATATAAATACATGTGTATTAGTACATTTGAAACATGAAATGAATCCAAATTCTAAGAGAAATCAGTGAATTTGAAAAGAAAGAATCAAGACTTTATTGAAGAGAAAAAAAATAGCATTTAGAGAAAAAAGTGAACTAATATTTAAAGTCTTTATTATATTGTGCCATTTGTTCATGCTAGCATGAAAATTCATATAAGATTAGGGCTTACATTTTCAAATTTCTTATTAAAGTACATCAAGTACAATTTTGTAAATTTTCTCTAGACTAGGGAACTGATAAAAATGGATGGATAATAAAGGCTTCTCATTGATTCCCCCTTTTTTTATAGGATTGTGATTAGTTGTTAGGGTTGTGGAGAATGAGATCAATTTTCAAAATATTTGTACATAATTTAGGAAAAGCAAGTGAGGTTTTCAAATCTTTGAAGTAGGAAAAATGAGTTGTGTAATTGAAACTCAAAAATTTAAAAGTTACCAAAACTATCCCAATAATTCTGGCATGCTCAGAAATGTACTCCCACTTCTAACATTCTAGAAAACCATTTATGTTCATCTCATATGTTATGGGTCTCATTTGTCTTGCCTTCTATATTTTATTTTTTGTTTGTTTCTAACAACTATCACTAGATTCATGCCAAATAAAATATTCTTCTAAAAGCCTCTCTTTGTAGTTGTTACTTATTCTATAATATTCCTTATTACAATTATGTTGAATTTATTGTATTATTCTATTAAAAAATGTTAGATCTAATTGTAATGTTGTAGGAGTAGATGTAATGTAAACCCACTTTTCTCCAATACATCAAATGATATGAAGGATTTGTCAACAATGTTACAAGAGATACCTCCAAAATTTAAAACCAAATAAACAATGTAATATGAGGTTCAATCCACAATAGATGAGAAAAGTGACGAGGCAGTGAGTGTGATAGCTCCACCCCTCCCTCCAAAATGAAAGGAGTAAAATTAACAACCACCAAGCCAAATCAAATTTACACTTATTTGAAACAAAAAGTCTCTTAGTTTAACCTCTTGAAAATGTAATACATCTAAGCACCAACCAAGGCAACAAGTTGTTTACACACATCATGGAGTAATAATATGTCGATTTTGTCATACCCCTAAAATTCTATTGCATAATATTATTTATTTATTACATAATATTAATTATCTAGGAGATGAAGTGACGTTATCCATTTCTTCAAATTCACTCAACACAATAAATTTGTTCTTCATACCAATCACTACTTTTTTAAGTCCATAAAATATCCGTTTTGAAACAACTTTTGTTTCCCTCTTTGAAGGTTGTCACCTCCTTGCTTGAGTGAAGAGGGCTATGAGAGCACCTTGAAGAGAAGTGTGGAAGAGAATCAACCTCTCAAATCCTGTTAATGGAGATTTAGAGGTAATTTTTGAAGCAAAAAGTTGTAAAATTTGAGATTTTATTGAGGAAACTACAATGTGTTAGAAGTGCCTCCATTTCTTTGAGATCTTTGCAAGGGTTGGGAGACAATAGGGTTGCAAACTCATGGCTTCATCTTTGTAATGAGCTAGATAAACCCTTAAAGTTGTGAGAGGACTGATTTTGGATTGATGTTTTTGACAAAAAAATGGTCCAACCTTCATCTTTGCACGCTTTCAACTATAAATTGTTCATATTAGGCTTGGATTATAACTAAGGAATAATAGTGCAGTCTTTAATCTTATGGTCGGATCACCGATATTTAAAATAAATATTGAGAAAATTGGTGTACACAAACTTATTGTGTGAAGTGGGCCTCACCCACATGAATATCAATTAATTCTCTTAAATCATTGGTCGATGTAATTTGTATAAAACATTTTTTTCTTATTGTAAAGAGAATAAATTGTCCTGTTATGTAAAAACTATAATCCAAATAGATTTAATAATCATGTTAAAAAAAATCATAATTGAAAAGGGAGATAAAAAATCAAACTATAAAGTTTAAGTGATACATTCTCCAAAACAACATTTTTTTAAATCCATCCTTAACAAAAAAGCAACATATTCTTAAAAACATAAGATTATAATTAAACATAACATAAAATTAATCGTATTTTTCAAAATATAATAAAAAATAACTCTTCATCATATTACACATTCTAACTAAATTAGCACCATGATTCTCTTACTTATATCAAACTTTTTTTTTTTTAATAAATCAACCAGAAACACCCATTATAACATTTAATAACATAATCAACCTCATTCTAAGGTATAGTCATATCAAGGGAAGAGTAGGGAGGAACATGCTCACCTCATAACTTCCGTCTTGGATTTCATTTCCAAGAAAACCAAAGCCCAGAGTCGCATCAATGGTCTAATATGTGTACGTTATATGATAAAATTATTTCATCCAAGGATAGCTACACTAAGGATAAAATAATATGACATGGAAAGGCATGGCATGAAACCTTAGCCGAGCACTTGATCCCTTCCTTGAATATATACCTATTTTGTATTATCTTTCCTCACATTGGCATCAATGGTCCAATATGTATACGTTATATGATAGAATTATTTCATCCAAGGATAGCTACACTAAAGATAAAATAATATGACATGGAAAGGCATGGCATGAAACCCTAGCCCATACCTATTTTGTATTATCTTTCCTCACATTGAATGCACGAAAGGGAGGTGTGAGGTGACCATTGTTTTGAATTGAATGGGATGAGAGTAATATATATATGAGGCCCTCTTTGAAGATGAAGCACGAGGGGTGAATGACCTTAATCACCATACCCACTCCATCCATCATTCATTGGTCATACTTTGTCTTTTCTTTTAAGGAAGAAAACCTACTTAGTTTAGGGATAGGATTAAAAGAAACAACAAAGAGCATATAAACATGTATTTAACGAATGATGGTTCGCAATTTTTTATTTTTTATTTTTGGTCATAAATATTAATTAAATTATTTAAAAATAAAAAATATTAAAAAAATATATTTAAATAATGATTTATTTTTTATAAATAATTTATATTTTATTAAGGTAAAAAAATTATATTTGAATTATTGATCCATAAATTATAATTTGGTTAAATATATTTAAAAAATAAAATTTGTTTGGGAAATTTTTTTTATATTTATTTTATTTTTTGGGATGAATTTTTTTTGGCTATCATTAACAATATTTTGGGTTGTCTCATTGATAATATTAAATTATAAAGTAATTTTGCGTGTCTTTGAATCTATGTAGAAGTAGATTTGGGGAAAGGTCTCCTTGAAACCATTTCACTAAATCTAAAAGGATGGTCCCACCTACGACATTTAAATTATGACTAATGATCTTTCAAATATAACAGAAGCTATAAATATGGTCATTTTGTTAAAGATTACCAAAAAGGTCAAAATGTGTTTTAAGAATTCAAACACCCTTGACAAAATAATTTTATCATGCATCCAACAAGAACAAGAAAACATGTTCTAAACAAACAACAATAAATGCATCTTAATACATCTAATACTTTTGAGGTATTAGTAAAAAGTGCAAAAAAATCTCAGATTCAAAGATTGAAGAAGGGGTAACACAAATCAATCAAGTTGTTGAAACTAACTCAAGAGAATTGTAAGATATTGCAAGGCAAATGAAAAATAGCAAACAACAAGTGGTGTGTTGAGAGTAAAACTTCCAAAAAGTGAGGAAATTGTTTGAGAGGTGATGAATGACATTGTTTTGGCCTATGTTAATCCATCTAAGAGTATATTAGAGTCTTCCTCAAAGAATCTTGCAAGTATTGTTATTGATCCTTATATACTAGGAATGTTCAAAAGCTTTAGTATATATTTTTAGACATAGTCGTAGACCCCAACATGCCAAAGGAGCAGTGCAAATCAAAGTGAAAGGAGAAAAGTTGGGCTAAGCAATTTATATGGTATTCCAAAAAATAATATATGTTTAGGCAAATGTTTTATTCATTGTGGGCCTTGATTTTTGTATTTTATTGTCTAGATTATTGATATGATTTTTCAAGAATTTTTTTATTTGAGATGTGTTTTCATATCACTTCCAATTTGATCAAGTATGTATTATATAATTCATTATCACGAAAAATGGACAAGCAATTGAAAGGGTTGTAATTTGATTGGTGAGGCTAATGGTTGCTTATATCCATTCATCAAGGTACAAAGCTTTCTAGGTATCCGACAGAGAGAATCAAGCGGTTAAGACTAAGATTGTACCTTTGGTGACTTTGATGGCGTGGATGCCTCTTACTCGTGGTTGCTTAGTCAAAAGAGCTCACTAGTTTAGATGTATGCTTATATTTCTGAAATATGCACTAAGATGCCGACATTCAATGTAATTGAGTGATTCCATGTGAATGCTACCTATTGAAACATGCACCAATTTTTTTTTTTTAATAAACAACTTACTTAACATTCATTACGTTTAAATGATATTTATGTAGATAACATAAAACTTCCATAAAAAATTAAAATAAATAAATAAAAAACAAACATCTTTATATTACTATTGCTTATAATGTATAATATTGTTTAAAATCGTAGTAGCATAGTTAATGAGATATGGGTGGATTGGTTAAGAGGTTTGGTTGTGTCCAATTTCATTTAAGTTCAATTTTCAAAAGACATGTAAAATCGATTGTAGTCGTTGAAGATGGTTTGGACACTTAGAACGAATAATAATACTAGTGATGTTAGTTATAACATCTCATCAATAATAATTAACAATTTATAAAAAAGATCCAAACTTTTCGTTTATATTCAAACTGATTTGTAATTCTAATCAATACTACCCTTTCAATATATAACTCCGAATTCTATAAAAACATTTACCGCGTCTAATGTTAAAAAAATGATGATAAATAGCATATACCAAAAAATGGTATGAAATATGGAGTTTGGCTTTTCCAATACCCTTATAAAATTTAGAATAAATACCTCGTACAAGTTGCAATGGTTTCTGCAAGTTGAGCTGTCCACTGCACTACAGCCATATAAATTAATTGCAAAAATAAAGACAAAATAAAACCGAGAAATCGAAAGAACGGCTGGACTGTCGTTATCTGTGGACGGAAGAGCGAGGTGGCCGGCAACGTCACTATCAGCGGCGCCGAGTATATCACGGCTGGACTAAAATACAGTCGGCAGGACGTTCTTTGACCAGTTTCCCGCCGTTTTTTTGTTTTTGGCGCGAACACACATCATTGGCAGCTCGTGGCGGCGGATAAGGGAAAAGTCGTAAGCTGGGCCCACAGGCCGACCGTAAGTGAGTGGATGCCAAACAATAATATTATTTATTTATTTATTCGAATAAGACAAGCACCATGATCCCCGGGCAAAGGTGGAATATATGTGTGGGATTATGCCATTAAATATAATAAGCACTCTCTACCCTTTATAAACCGTTTGGGAAATGGCATAGAAAAACTTTAATATGTATTTATATATTATATGTTTTTTTGGTTGATCACAAACCACCTTAGATTCAATCACATTGGGAGAAAAAAAGTATTGTTGTTTATCACATTACAATTCATTATTAGGATAGATAAATATGTTGGAACTATGGTTTAATATTTTTTATATGGATAAACTTAGTTAAATACAATGATGTTATTTGGATTTATAATATTAAAAAATAATAAATATTGAAAGGGTTATAATTCATAAAGATGATGGTTGTTTATTTTCATTTAGAAGGGCAAATTTTTTTTGACGTATTTGAGATGGAGAGTCAAGCGGTTAAGGTTAGAATTGTGCTTAGGTAATTTTGACAGCGAGATGCACCTTACTTGTGGCTACTTAATTGAAGGAGCTCACAAATTTAAATATATGTTACTCATTATTGTAATCTGTGATATATTTATTTCCAAAATATGCACTGAAATATCGACATTTTATGTAATCCAGTGATTCCATATAAATACTTTCTGTTATGATACACACACAAAAACAATAAATAAATTATTCATAACAAACATTAATTACGTATAACCCTTAAATTATAATATTATCACAACTCTCAAGCTAATGGGTTGATAATGAGTTTCCAATAGTGACTTTAAGCCAAATCCTTATGGTTGTTCAAACTAAGTGGATATTTGCTAATACTCAAAAGTTTTTTGTTTTTTTAAAAGCACCTTTTAAAATTCTATAATTTTGGTATTGTTATCTTCGCATTTTCAATGTGAATGTGATATTTTGTATTAAAAGAATGCTTTGCTAAAGTAACCTTGTCTACCTTTTTGATGTAGGACCATATAATTTTTTTTGTATCATTCAAAAATATGGGTTCTAGTTTTTGTGCATATTTTTTGACGTTTATTTTATATTGTGTAACTTTTCATTATTTGTGACAACGTTGTATGCTTAAAGAAGGATTGACAACAAATTTAAAAACATTGCCAAGAGTCCAAAATGTTTGAAAAGTGTTGGAAGGATGGTTTCACTCATCTACGATACTCACATAGGTCAAATGACCTTTTCCTAGGATGGTGATGAAACCACAACTTAATGCATGATAGTGGCAGTTTCAAAACCACTTTTTTGCATTAACCAGTAGTTGTGAAATCACCATGGTGGTTGCGTAACCTCTAGCTTTGCCCACATTAATATCATGGGTAAAGTAATTGCCCAGAACAAGAAAACACAAGGTGTGGACCATTTTCCAACACAGAGGGAGCTCGAAGAGGTTGGAAAGATGTCAGTGTCAATCCACCAAGACTCAAATCAATTTTGAGAGAAGTTGAGAAAAATCAAGCAAGTTGGGAGAAGAGAGTTCCAAATCCAAGAAAACAAAGAGAGAAAGAGCAAATTCAAAAGTCTAATAAAGTGATGTATGTTCATGTAAGCTAGTCATTAGACTGAGGGTATGTCTTCTTCATTAAAAATAGAGGAAGGGAGTGTGTATATGAATCTTTTTAACACTTCCAAATCATTCAACAAAGAGAGTGCTTTGTTTCCATTCGAAGTTCATGTATATGTGTGTGTGTCCTTCAGAGAGTGAGTGTAACACCCGATGGGGAGTAAAGTCGCCATTCACTTGGCCCCCTCATCCCGTTTATATCAATTGGTATTAGAGAAATGTTTGCCTTATTGGGTCATTTGTAGGTTGTGAAAGAGAAGCTTGGATTGTGGTGAAGATATGACACATAGAGGAAACCCTTGTAAAGGAGGAGGAATAACACCTAGAGTTGCATACTTGGAAGGGATGTTGAGAAGAATCCAAGTGAGATTGAATGCAATGGAGATTGCACAAAGAAGAGAGATTATTGTTGTTGATGTAAGTGATGATGAAGAGGATAAAACTCAAGAGATTCAAGTAGAGGAGATAGTGAATGAATTTGAATTTGAATTTGAATTTATCAAAGTTGTTGCAAAGATGT
Source organism: Torreya grandis (assembly GCA_037957365.1). Taxonomy (NCBI): domain Eukaryota; kingdom Viridiplantae; phylum Streptophyta; class Pinopsida; order Cupressales; family Taxaceae; genus Torreya; species Torreya grandis. Next base: position 28,704 of record JARHVA010010528.1, on the reverse strand, counting down.
GAAGCAAAAGTTCGACACCCCTTGCTATGGAAGAAGCATAAGCCTCAAGGAGCTTCTAGATTGGATCATGAAGACAAATAAATATTTTTACTATGAGTCAATGGAGGACCCAATGAAAGTGATTTTTTATTGTACCAACATTCTTATGGAGGGATTGTGTGTAGCCAAAAAGGGAAAGAAGAGGAAAAGGCCGAATCAAGGGATATAATGGTTAGAAAGCTAAAAGGTAAATTATTTCATTTTGATTATCAATTGAGATTGTTCAAAAACTTACAAATTTGAGGCAAAGGGAGTTGAGTGTGAAATAATACATAGAGAAGATCTCAAGGCTCACTATTATAGCTAGTAATGTGGAAGATGATCAAGAAAATTTATCAAGGAATGTTAAAGAACTTCATATTGATATTAAATGTGAGTTTGGAATGTTTAAGTTGAATTCGATGTAAGATGCCTATCAATGTGCATTGATGGTGGAGGAAACATTGTGCAAAAGGTAGTGAATGAATTTATAGAGGTAGAGGAAGGTTTTCTAGAGGGAGAGGACAAACAAACAATGGCAAAGGACAACATACTCATGAAAGTGAAATAAGTACTTCACAAAATCATAATCAAACCCGAAGAGGAAAAGGGTTTTCTTCTAGATTAAGAGGATACTTTTGAAGAAGAAAAGGTAGAGGATTCATGGGGAAGTCCTTCAAATGTGGAGACATTGGGCATAAAGATTTTGAATGTCCAAAATAATTTCAGAACAATAGTAAAAAAATGAAGCAAATAATCATCTTGGTCATGTAGATGAAGAAAGTGTTGCATCCCCAAGTCACATGCATGAATCATAGCATGGTGAATCTCTTACGATGAAGAGAGTGTTGTTGAATCTAGAAAAAAGAAGAAGATGAACTAGTGTAAATAAATAACTTATTATGAATTATTTACAAAACAAAAGATAAGTGTTGTAAGGTCACTGTTAATAATGGTAGCATGAGAAATTGTGTTTCAAATGAAATGGTATAAAATCATAGGCTGAAAATAATTGTGCATCCTAATCTATATAAGGTTTATTACTTTTTTAAGGGTCATCAAGTGTTGTTAAATGATTAATGTATGGTTAGTTTTTAGATTGGGTCTTATAGAGTTGATGTGTTGTGTAATATAATTCTCATGGATGTATGTCATGTGTTGTTGGGAAGAGCATGATAATTTTATATAAATGTCATGCATGATCATTGAGTAAACACCTACATACTTATGAAGGATGGTATAAGGTTCACATTGAGCCCATTGAAGGAGAGAGGACAATAAGTAGACAATAGTATTAAAGTTTTGTTAGTTTTTGGTAAGTAATTATTGATGTAAGTAAAGAAGGAGAAGCCATGTTTTGCTTTGATCCCCAAACCGATGAAAGTTATGATCACAAAAAGGTGAGTGATATGCCTTTTGAAGTTCAGAATTGTTAGATTTTTTTTATATAGTTTCCAAAGACAGTCAGATGAATTCCCAGTTATGAGTAGCATTAGTCATCAAATGGATCTAGTGCCTGGATCAAGTTTTCCAAATGAGGTAGTATATAGGTTAACACCTATGGAGAATGAGGAAGTTAAAAGGCAAAATAATGAGTTATTGGAAAAGAAATTAGTAATGGAAATTTTAATCCTATTTGAAGTTTTAGCCACTAGTAGATTTTCATGAATGCTTGATAATTTTGTGTCAAGATTTCATTGTTTGTGATTTATGATACAAATTGCATCAAAAATTTACCAACACTTAATTTAGAAAGAAAAAATGATTTAATTTTGGTGGTTTTGCCTTCAGTGACACTCAAGTGGATAGATACTGAAAGATCTTGTTTGTCCCAATTAGTCTCAATATAACATGTCATAACATTATCAATTTCTTACATTTTTTTATGTTGTGTAACTTTTCATTATTTTGACATGACATGGGGAAGGATCAACATCAAGCTAAAGAAAATTTGCTAAGATTCCAATATGTTTAAAAAGTGATAAAAGGATGGTTTTAGTCATATCCTATTATTACATAGGTCAAATGACCTTTTCCTAGGATAGTGATGACACCATCACTTAATGCAAGATGGTGGTAGTTTCAAAACCATTGCTCTACATTAACCGATAGGCATAAAACTGTCATGGAAGTTTTGTAACTGTTGATTTTTCTTGCATTGCAACCATGGGTAAAGTAACATCCCATAAAAATGAACACTATATGTGACCATTTTCCATGACAAAGGGAGTTATAAGAGGTTGGAAGGATGACTCAATTTTGGGATAAATTTTGGAAGTTAGTTGAGATGAATCAAACAATTTTGGAGAAGAGAGTTCCAACTCCAAGAGAGAAAATCCAAGAGCTTACCAAAGTGATGTATGTTTATCTAAGATAATCATTAGACTGAGGGTATGTATTATTCACAATAAGTAGTAGAAGGGAGTGTTTATAAATATTTGTGATACTTTTGAATCATTTAAAAATAAGTGTTTTGTTTACATTTTGAATTCTTTTATATGTGTGTGTCCTTAGGAAAGTGAGTGTAACACCTAATGGTAAGCAAGGTAGCCATTCGTTATGCCCCTTCATTATCATCTACATAAATTAGTAAAAAATAAAGGCTTGCCTTGTTGAGTCATTTACAAGTAGTAAAAGAAAAGCTTACATAGTGATGAAGATATGGCACACATAGGAAATACTCTTAGAGGAGGAGGAACAACACCTAGAGTTTCAAACTTGGTAGATATGTTGAGAAGAATCCAAGATAAGTTGGATGTAATGGAGATTTAATGAATAATAGGAACTATTTTTGTTGATTTAAGTGATGAGGAAAAATAAAAATCTCAAGATATTCAAGTGTAGGAGATAGTGGATAAACTTGAAGATGGATTTCTCAAAGCTATTACAAAGATTTGAAGCAAAATAAAGTTAGACACCCTTTGATATGGAGTAATCTTAAGTCTTGGGGATCTTATAGGTTGGATCATGAATATGGATAATTATTTTGAATATGATTCATTAGATGAACCCAAGATGACCCCAAGAAATTAAAATTTTATTGTACTAAGATAGAAGGTTATACATTATTGTGGTGGGATCATGTGTAGATGGAAATGGAGAGATGAAGCAAAGACCAAATCAAATCTTGGTATAGAAGGTTTACACAAAAAAAAGGTAAATTATTTCCTTTTGATTATCAATTGATTTTGTTCAAAAACCTGTAGAATTTGAGTTAGATGGAATTGATTGTGAAATAATACACAAAGAAGCTCTACAAGCTCACTATTAGGCTAATCATATGGAAGATTATCAAGAAAATATGTCAAGATATGTTAATGGAATTTGTATTCATATTGAAGAGGAGTTTGGAATTTTTAAGTTGAAGTCAGTAAAAGATGCCTATCAATGTGCATTGATGGTGGAGGAAAGGTTTTCTAGAAGGTAGTGAATGAACTCTACAACTAGAGGAAGGCTCCCAAGAGGGCAATGAGAATCAAAAATGGTATAGGACAACATATTAATAAATGTGAAACAAGTAATTTCATAATCAAACCTAAAGAGGAAGAGGAATTTATTCTATATGAAGAGGATACTTTAGAAGAGGAAGAGGTAAAAGATTCATGGGTAAGTGCTTTGAATGTGGAGACATTGGGCATATAGCTTTTGAATGTCCAAAAGTATTTTAGAATAATGGTAGAAGAAACGAGGAAAGAAATCATCTCTTTCATGTGGATGAATTAATTATTTCATCTCTAAGTCACATGGAGGAACCATAGCATGGTGAATCTCTTATGACGAAGAGAGTGTTGTTGAAACAAAATAAGGAATAATATGTACTAGTTCAAAGAAATAACTTATTTTGGACTATTTTCAAAGTGGGAGATAATTGTTGTAAGATCTTTGTTGATAGTGGTAGCATGGATAATTTGGTTTCAAATGAAATAGTAGAAAATATTGGGATGACAATAATTATACATCCCAATCCATATAGGGTTTATTAATTACTTAAACGTCATCAAGTGTTGGTAAAAGAAAAATTCATGGTTAGTTATTAGATTAGGTCTTATTTAGATAAAGTGTTTTGCGATATAATTCCCATGGATGTATTCCATGTGTTGTTTGGAATATCATTATTGTTTCATAAAAAGGTTTTACATGACGGTAGAGTGAAAAATCATAAGCTTATGAAAGATGGTAGAAGGTTCGCATTGAGACAATTGAAGGAGAGAGGAGAAGAGTGTTTAATGTTTTTTATGATTTAACAATGAAATGTTAAGAATACATAAACTATTGATTAATGATTTAGATCTAAAGATATATACAAATCTAAATCTAAGACAAAATCTATAGAACTAAAAGTAATTTTAAAATAGTGAATTGACAAATAGATATGAAAACCTCCCTCAAATAGATTTTATGCTAACTATGAAAGCTGATTGTGACTAGAAATTTCCTAAAAATACATATGAAATGTGTTGTAATCGAATGTATGAATTTTAAATGAATTGGGACATGGGTTCACTAGGAGGATAAAGATGCACTTTATCTTTGTCTATTGATTTTGGTCGTGTATTAGTTAATTATGTAATTAATTTATCGATCTGGGTGCTTGTACAGATGTATGTAAAGGTTTCTCAATTTTCTATGTGCCCTGATTTGTCATGCAAAGGGCCTAGAAAATATAAACCTTAACTCTTTCATAATAAACACAATAGAGATCAAATTACAAAATGGGTGAATAGGGCTAGGGGAATTGTTGAGCTACCCTAAAAAAAATCCACATAATTTGAGTGTTCCCTACATAACCCAAAAGGGCCTCAAGCCAATGTAGTTCTCCCTCCTAGAGTGAGTGTATGAATTATGGATTTACTATGTGAATGTAACTAGAGAGATTGCTTTGAATGCTTGATAATGAGTACCCTTGACCTACAATAAAAAAATTCAAAAATTTGCGTATGACTATTAGAATGCTTCAAAATTTGAATTGGATGAAATTGGAGATGAAACTTTGAGAAAAATGGATTTAATTGTGAAATCACATCAAAATAGAAGAAATATCAAACTACCAATTAAGATCTAGAGCCATTAGGATAAAATGCAAATAGATGAATGAACACTCAAAGCAACACTCTAATCCTAAAGCTAATTGTTCCAAACCAAGATTAAATAATAAAAGGACTAAAATATTTGGATAGGGATTGCTTACTTTAGACTCAGATTTGAAGAATTATGATAGCTTGAGTTTTTGATTTAGATAATATCATAGAATAGTTGATCATCGATTTGACATGGAGATTGTAGTTGTTAATTCATTAGTTGGTTGTGATTGATATTTAGCTTCAATGGAGGATTGGTTTGTATAAATAGGCCATGGAGGGAAGATCTATGGATCATGTTTAAAGTTGAGCCATGAAGATCAAGGGTGGAAGAATTTACAAACAATTAAAAATTCTTTGGAAGCCTCTAGAATAGAGGCTTCTAAAGAGGAGGGGTAAAGTTAGAGGAGGTTCTAAAATTAGAGAATTCTAGAATATCATTAGGGATTAATTAGGATTAGTGAGGGATAATGATAGGGATTAGGTAGGTGATTAGGTATTATGGGAGTAGAAGATCCTAGGAGTAGGCTTGGTAGGTGGGTAGGTGAACCATGAGAATTTTAAATTTTGAAATAATGGATAAGTGGGATTAGGATAATATTAAGAGATGATTAGAGAAATTAATGGATTGGTGGGGATGATAGGGTTAGTATGAAGAATAATAAAGAAGGGGGATTGTTAGATAAATGACCAAAAGGGGTGATTTTAGGATGGAATTAGAGGGGATGAATGAGATAAGCAAAACTAATGTTGACTAATATTAATATTAGTGATGATAAAGGAAGTGAGTGAATTTAAGTGTATACTTTTTTCCCCTCGTTAAAAGGGAATTACGAGTAGAGAAAAGTGGAAAGATTAATGGTCTTTCAAATAAAAACCATTTCATAGATGAATATTAGTAGATGATGTTAATGGCTATGATGCCCCCTTGAGGGGACATACGCAAAATAATGAGATGGATTGCCACTCAATAAATGGAATGAGTGGTGGGATGCAATGGATAAACAAGGGGATGGGATGCAAGATGTGAGATGGATGATGAATAAAATGGCCTTGACCTGAATAATAAGATACAAATGGATTATGCCCCTAGTAAAGACATATGCATAGGGAGCAAAAATGATGATGATGATGATGATGAGATAAAAGGCCACAAGATTTCAACATATCTTAGGAAATGACACATGCCAGGGAGAGATATAGGCTAAGATGATAATGACCAAAAACTATTGATATATCCTAAACAAGGACACATGCTAGGAGACTATCAAGCCAAAAATAAGACAATGATTTGTTAATATTAATGATGGGTGTATCTCAAAGATAAAATTGAGTGATATGATGAAAGTGATGAGAGAGTTAAAAATGATATGACTAGGTGACCAAAATACAAAGGGGAAGAATTGGTTAGTGTGATTCATCAAATCAATTATCCATAATGTGATTAATAATGATGATGCCCCTAGCAAGGACAGATGCAAGGGAGCAAGAGATGACAATATAATTATGGTCCTGATATATGCCCTAATCATGGGAGAAATTATAAACTTTAAATGATTATTTTACCAATAAATTATAATGGATGATTGATGGAAGAAAAGTTATATTTTTTAATTTGTTGGGCCCAATCGACAAGTGTGAGTGATTAACTAAAAGATTAGGGAGATGATTGTGGCGATGATGGTTGATAAATAGATGGATTGATTAATGATTGATATGGTAGCTCAAGGATTTTTACTGATAATGATGAATGATGGGGAAATAGGGGAGAGTGAAAGAGTTGACCTTAGGTATGCTATGTAACTAATCATTGCCTACATAGTCTAAAAAGACCTTAGGCCAATGTAGTTCAGGCTTAATGATAGATGACAAGATAGACTAGAAGAGGATGATAATGACGGTTAGACATGTTAGTTTTTAGATAGATGATGTGACTTAGATGAAGATAAAATGATTAAGAAACATGATTAAATATTATATGAGTGGATTGGGATGATTAGCATGATGATGGGATTGATATGATTAGATGAGTCAATAAATGATAAAGGATAGGATAAATGATGAGTGTGCATATGATCAAGCCACCATTGCTATAATAAGGCTCATCATAGTCTAAGCAATATGATATATATATATATATATATATATATATATATATATATATATAACTTGGTAGTATACCCCATGATATAAGTATGACCAAGAGGACATTGTACTAAAGTGCAAAAAAGGGGAAAATAGTAAACTCTGCATCATCAAGGGTACCTAAAAGCATAATTTTAGCTTTCAATGCCATCGTAGCATCCTCATTCATTACCCAATAGACAAAAATAAACATAGACAAACATAATACAATCAGACATATACATAATAAACATATAAAAAAGTCACACAACATAGAGCATATGAGTAATATAGACAAGGATGTACATCGAGATGCATTATTTCTTATTGATTTGTCTTGATTAGAATCGATGGGAGGATTTATTGGGTGATGATTTGGACTAAGATGATCATGAGGTGAAGTGAAGTGGATTAAGGATATGTGTTTATACATGGTTATAAACTTGGAATAGACTAGTGAATTGGATTAAAATAAGGTTATGGATATGGATTTTGGAGTATAAGAGTGACTTGGATGAGGATAAGGATTTGGATAAGGATATGGATGTGGAATAGATGAGGGACTAGTATGTCAAATATAATAGGATAAGATAATTACGTTCATAAAATTATTAGGGTATAAGACAAGACAAGATGATAAGATGAAGGATGACTATGATTTTAGGACATGGGACAAGATGACCTAAGGCAAGACATCTTAAATTTTTTTGTGGATTTTATGAATTTTAGAGTTTTTGACATATGTATGTACACTATATAAGGAGGGTTACTAGTAAAGGGAACACCAAGCCTAGTAACCAAGATAAAGATGGATGAAACAATGGAAGGGGTGATAAAAGGATGAATGTGATGCTGAAAAGGGGATTAGGACCAAGGAAGACTAGACTAGGGATTGCTAAAGACCACATCATGAAGGAAAAAAATGTTTAGTTTCCTGAGTGTCCATTGGAGGATATACCAAGATGATTCTAGAACATTTCTTAATACATATTCCACTTCTTTAGGAGGGTCAAGATAGGAAGGAATGAGAGATATGATGGCAGATGATGGGTAGGAACAATGGACCAAGGGATAAGATAGATAAAGATTACATGGATGGGTGATATATATAAGTTTGACAAGGGATATGACAAGTAGGATTGATTATGCCCCAAAGTGTTAAGGTAAAATACAGACAATAGATTATTTCACCATGATGCCAGAAATTGGTTTTCATCATGGTACTTGCCCAAGGCACTAGAAGACTCGTTTTCACCATTGGACAAATGATTTTTTATTTTTATTTTTTATTTTATTGATTTTTCTAACTTTTTAAATGGCATACTAATTTCTATGATATGCAAGATGTAGACATTTTTGTGATCTTTAGCCAACACCTATTCTTGATAGATGGGATGTTAAGATCATGGTTTTACCATTAGATGCATTAATGTCTATGTGACCTTTGTTTATTCTTGATTTAGACTCCTCCAAATATCTATACCAGGTGTCTTCATTACCCCTATAAGAGATAATATTGCCCAAGAAGGTGATGGGAGATATGGAATGGATTATATTTTGATGTTGATGTTGGCGTATTAGACTTGAATGGGTGATAATATCATGATGGGGAGGTGTGATGGGTGATTTGGAGGTGGTACTAGTAGTTGCATACATCATTGGAGATGTTGGACATTATGTATTTGATTGATGCCATATGATAAAAGACATTAATATTTCCAAGACACTATGACTTTGTAGTTCTTCTTTGATCTAATTATTTGAAGTATTATTAGCCATCTTGATATTGCTTTCAACATTATTTTGATTTCCTAATTAGATTTGAATTGGACTACCCCCTGGTGCCTAATTTTGGGCTTCACTAAAGGAGATTGATTTTTGACCTAGTGACTGACATTGGGATTCACTAGGGAGAGACACTTTTGATTAGGTTGATGATTTGAATTTTATTTGTTTTGACTTATTATATTAAAGGTGAATTGATTATTTTGATTGAACTTTTGAATATGGTCTTGGACATTTATATTTGTGGTGCATATCATATTACTTGTGGAAGAGTCCAACGATGTGTGTTCATGTTCATCCCTATGGAAGGAGGTGATTAAATGATCATTGATAAGAAGAAATGAGTTTATGATGGATGGAGGTGGGGGAGATGGTATGATGAGGTCAATGATGGGTGATAGGGTATCATGGTCCTCGTAGGGGTTATTTGGAGACCTAGTTTTGATATCACATAAAATCTCCTCAAGATTAACAAAAGGATCACTAACACTAGCTAAAAGATACACATTTGATACAAGATTTAATCCACTCTGACTATCTTTGATGGATAAATATTACAAAAAAATTGTTATGAATTCATCATCCTGATTGGGATCAAAAGATATGCCTGATGATTGATTATCATTTGAATTGGAGGTATCTTCAAGAAGGTAAGCATAGTCATCATCTGTTGCAATATCTATGAGGGATGATTTTTATGATGAGGAATCTGATTCAAATACTAACATTGAACATAATCCTGATGTAAATAACACTTGTATTGACTCTAATTTATAAGATGTAATGTCGCTAGTATAAGATTCATTATCCACAATTGACCTCTCAACATGGGGTTTTTGATATGGTAGATGAGGGGGAGATGATGGAAGAACAATGGATTCACCAAAGATATTCTCATGGAGGAAAGACTCATGATAAAATGGAGGACTAGACTCATGGGGAATATACTCATTTTCGATGGAGGATTTGTCAAAGATGGGGCACCATGGAAGATAGATGTGGTGTCTTGACCTTATATTAGAAAGGGAAGGGATTGATTATGATCGAGAATGGAATCTTGGCATACCTCTTTTTGTTCACTCATGAATGTAGACTCATCTGATTTTTTTATTGATTTCAATGTCACCATAGTCGATGAGGTTTAGGATGTAGTTTTGGAAATTATGACATCGATTAATGGTATGCCCCCAATTTTGGTGATATGCATAGTATTTGTTAGCCTTATACCAAGAGGGCTTAGGCTTAGCAAGACTAAGATGCCGTATGGGTAGATATACCATCATGTTAACAAAAAAAAGTTGGTGGAAGATGGATTATAATGATATAGGAAGAGAAGTAGAGGGGTTCTCTTTAATTCATGACTTAGATGTGGAAGCATTAAACTTTGGATCAGATGGTTGTTGACATGATTGGGTGGGTGGACTAGTAGTAGACGAGGTGGCCATGATAGGATTCCCTTTTCTAGTAGAGAAAGGGGTAGATGATTGGCCATGATTAGTAGATGAAATATTTAAATGGGACTAGTTGTGGTGAATACTAGTAGTTGACTGATGTGGATGGGTACATACTGGAGGTAAAGTTGGATGGGTTCAAAGTCTATAAGACATGGAGTGCTCAACCCAAGGAGGCATGAAAGGAGTACATTTGTATTGGAAATGAGGCATTACTTAAATTAGGGTTTTGACCAAATTTATTTTAGATACCATGGATAAGTATGGGAGAAAGTATAGGTGATGTGGTTTATTGGCCCCAATTGGTAGGTGTAGGGGATTGAACAAAAATACTAAAGGACGATGATAGAATGTGTGGATCAAAAATTTAGACCAAGGCTTACTTTAGTGAAATTTCAAGTTTGAGGAGATGTTTGATGTGATGTGATGTTTGATGGGATAAGACAATATTCAAGTAGATAAATTTGGTTATGAGCTAGACTTTGATGATTGGGATTGGATTTTGATTGGGTGAGTTACGACAAGCTCTAAGATTCAACAAGGGGATAGACTGAAATAAGAGACTAATTTTGATTAGGGATTTATTGGATTAAGTCTATCTCAAGACTAAGTTGATTTACTTAAGTAGGATGAGATTATTTGATTGATAGGATGATAGGATTATGATATTGACTCAAACTTGATTATACATAAACAAGCTAATGATGATGACCCTGATATGGAAATAATATTTACAAACGTGGATGATGATTAATGTATGATTATAGATTTGATGATATGACTAATATAGAGAAGGGATATGATTTGGTGGAATATTATTGGGATAGGTTGATAAGGTAGTGTATAGAGTGATTATACTAGGCAAAGTCAAGACAAGTGTCTGATTTAGACTAGGGAAATGAAATAAGTCAAGGTGATGTGTGATTGGTTATGGGTAAGGTCGAACTAGTCTGATGACACTAGGGATGGTTGATGCTAAGATTAAGTGACTATTATATTATGATAGGATGTGGTATATGGATGAGGCTAAGATAAGATGGGACTAAGATGAAAGACAAGACAAGTTTGAAAGGATGTACACAAACGTACAAAGAAGAATATGTATAAGAGGATGATATGATGATGATTAGATAAGGATATACAAGATGATGATATGTGAAATAGATATAGATAGGTGTGTATAGGTTTGGGCAAAGGGTTGACTTAGCTCAAAAACATCACTAATCTAGCACAACACTCACCAAATTAGGAAAACCACAACCCTAAGATTATTATATTAATATAGGTATGTAACTTGATGACTTCACCATCTAACAGATTTACGAGTGAAGTTATTAGTTTGTGACCCATTATGAATTCTCTCTAACCCTCTCAACCCCATCTACACATGATGATCACTTCACAGATAATATTGACTATGGTATCAAGTCGCCTATTATGACCTTAAGGTCTTATGCTAAGTAGAATGGCTCTCTAGGGGCATCCCAAATATATGCTAGGTAATATGGGGACCAAGTTTATGTAGGGTATTATCTAATACTTGGTTTATAGAATGAACTCATTTCCTTCATGAATGACTTATATGGGGTCAACTTCTTAGCCTAACAATAGTTATCCCTAATATTTATAATCCTTTGGAACATGGAGTGTAGATTAATGCATGGTGGTGAAATACATAGATCACTATCCCCTTAAGACTATGGCAAGTGCATGGGTGTGAATTATATGTCACATTTCCCTCCAAAAAATAAAAATGGGAGGGTTTGTGGGTGGTTTTTGATCCTATAAGAATCATCTATGAGGACATAAAGAGCAGATCATACACAATCATTGTAGCCCTCTAGGTGATAGACAAGTAGACCAAAAAAAGATTAATCAATCGATTAATCAGATGTGAGATCAAATATATTCAAGAATATACAAGGTATATATAAAGGAATTGAGGAAGCATGATAATAGTGATTTAAATGATTAAAATTCAAAATAGTTTTCAAGATGCCAAAATGTCTTTGATAGGTGGCTTGTGGGATAAATGGTTAGTAGTTTAAAGTGGAAATTTTTAAGAGGCAACCTGTAATACAAGATGTTAGAAAAAATATATGACCTATAAGAGATAGATGTTAGTCAAGTTACAAAATAGCCTTGAGATTCAGCCCTATAAGAAACACAATGTTAGTCAAATAGGTATTAGTAAAAACCATTAAAAAAATCATGATTTGGATCTATAAATTCTTTGGGTAAGGGGGCCATGATGCAGGGGTCTGGGGGTGGTAACCCCCAGTTGGGTTCAAGGGGCGAGTTCCCCTTATAGGGTTAAGGGATAACACCCCTTATGGGGTCAAGGGGCAGAACCCTTACGGGGTCCAGGGGTAGTGTCCTTAGCATGCTCCTTGATGGTACAAGGTGGGGTAGATGGGAAGTGTCCCCTAATGCCAAGCATAATTTGAGACCTTCCATAGGATGCTTTTAATGACTCTAAAAATTCAATGAAAATGGTCTCTATAAAATGTACTCAAAAGGGACAAAATTGAATGCAAAAATTAATATAAAAATATAACTTTAGAAAGCAATATCATAGATAAATTTTTTTTTAGTGTAATATCACTTCTAGAGTTTGAAATATCATGAATTTTTTGTAATACCACAAATGTAAAGTCATAATTTTGTATAAAGGGGATAAATTCTAGTAGTCACCATGTAGTTTTCTATAAAACCATGATAGTTTAGGCAATATCACAATTATTATGATTTTTCAATATGAAGAAAAATGATTAAGATATTAAAATTAGACTTAAAATAAAATAAAAGGTGTAATAAATACATATAAAGGGATATAAAATTTCATAAGGATCAAATTCATGCACAAGAGATTAAACATATATTTGATGTGTTTGGACCAATGCTAGGATTTTTTAAAATTTGATCAGGATAATATCACTAAAGTTATGAAAAATCTCTTAAATTAATATAAAGTTGTTACTTCATGATCTATGATATTACATAAAGTGACCAAATGTGTAATTATGGAAGTTTGGTTTTCTTTAGATTATTTCTGTGCTTTTTCTGTCAATAGACAACACAAAACATAAACTGTCAACTAGTAATGTCCTAACACTTATTATTTTAAATAAAGCCCTTTGTAAGACTGGGGTTTTCCTTATTATTACAAACAATATTCTATAATTCCTACCCCTAAAATATATAAACAATCAATACATGCCTACAAAAGTTGAATATTAATGTAAAAATTATTTATGCTTGGTGAAATAATATATCCTATAAAACCATAGGTTATAGGAAAAAACTATAGATTTATACACAAAATTACTAATTAAAAATTAGTAATATTTAAAAATATCCAAAAAACTATCAAAATCTAAATGTTTAGTGGTTAAGATAATATCATGTAATTTTAGGTAAAATTGTGACTTTATAGACAAAGTCGTGACTTGTGAAGTCATAGTTTTGTGGAAAAGTGGAAACCTGTAAAAAGTGTTAGCCGATAGTGGTTAAGATTTGATGATCAGTGTAAAAATTCAAATCTCAAGGATAATAATGTGACTAAAAATCAATGTTTTTGTACATCAAAATCATAATTCACTTGGGTGTGACAATTTGGCCAAAATCTGGTGCTTGTTCCTCAACGAATTAGCCTTGAAAGCTACCAAAATACATCTAGAATGTAAATAGGTTAAATTGGGAAGGGATGTCTCATCATGGTCACCAAAATATGATTATAATTTTGAGAAATTATATTAAACTACCTAATATGGAAATTGAAACCCAAAATGCACAATACACTTAATAGGAGAGATTATGAAAACAGCTCAAAATACATGAATAAGATCTTACCAATTCTTTACTTTAACTAGCCTCCCTCTAATATCTTTGATTTGATATTTACTTGGACTCATAATTTTGACATATTAATGTCTTGATTCATGATTTTGATAATGGATTCATGGCTTGTTTGATTGGCATGGATTCATGGATTTGTTCATAGATTTTCTAGATTTTTGCTAGTTGTTTGTGATTGCTAGTTAGTTTCCATGTAGGAGTGGCTCATATAAATAATAAAAGGAGGAGATGTATATGGATCATATTCAAATTTGGACCATGAGGATCATATGTGGAGGAATTTCAAAGGAATTTAAAATTCTTTGGAAGCCTCTAGAATAGAGGCTTCTAGAGAGAAGGGGACAAGTTAGAGGAGGTTCTAGAATTGGAGAGTTCTAATTAGTATTAGTGAAGGATTAGGATAGGGATTAGGTAGGTGATTAGGGATTACGGATGTAGGAGAGCCCAAGAGTAGGATTGGTAGCTGGGTAGGTGAGCCATGGGAATTTTAAATTACCAAATAATAGATAAGTGGGATTAGGATAGGATTAAGATATGATTAGAGGAGTTAATGGATTGGTGGGGATGTTAAGGTTAGTATGATGAAGAATAACGAAGGGGGGTTGTTAGATAAATGACCAAAAAGGGTGATTTTAGGATAGAATAAGAGGGTATGAATGAGATAAGTGGAAGTAGTGTTAATAAATATTAATATTAGTGATGATAAAGAAAGTGAGCAAATTTAGTGTATATAGAAATAGTGCTCTTTTTCTCAATATGTAGTATAATTTCCAATTGATTGTTATATATGTTTGGAGAGGCATTGATGTGTTTATATAGGAGAATATTTTGATCTTTATGTTAACTAACCTTGTTAAAAGTGTTAGAGGGGTAATACACAACATTGAAAATATAAAAATTTACCATTAGAGCATGGGGGACAAGGCCGCACTAGTGAACAAGGTCACAGTGTAGCCCTATCCAACATAACATGGTTCTGTTCCATAAGGACAAAGATTGATAAAATTGGTCTAACAAGAACTTGTGAGAAAAATAGGGATGTTTGAATGTTGTTCTTGGCAGTTGTAAGTGTTGGTGTAAGCCTTTTTCCCACTAGGTTTTGGATACATGGTCATATTAACTTGCTTAAGGCTCTATAGGTCAAGTTGGTTACTTGGGAAGATTAGTACCACATTCACTAGAATGTGTGATCTCTTTCCCTATCTAACCTATATATACCTCTCTCCATTTGTATTATTCATTCATCATGCTATAGAGTAGTTCATCTCTTTGTGCAATATTCTTGCTTGATGGTTTCAATTGCTTTCAACTGTGTGATGTGTGCTTGTTTGTCTCACATGATCACTTTGCCATGACTATTCACTGATATGGAGATCCTGACAAAGTCTTTTATGGTATCAAAGTGTCAATCCAATATTTGATTATTTGGTTTTTATTTTTGTTAAGTTTTCATTGAAATCAAGAGTTTATTTGCATATTTGTGAGGCAATTTTTTAGTGGGTTTACAAAATTTTGGGGTTATTTTTTGAAAAACAAATATCAAAAACCTAAGGAAAAATTGTAGGGTAGTTTTTACATGTAAAATATTGGTGCATATCTATTATACATGCATGCTTTATTGTTGGAAGAGGTGAACAAATACTTCTGGAAGGTTTCAACAGATCTAGTTCATCAACATTTTAAACTACTTCGACGTGGTTGATCTATGATATCCACAAACTCGTGGTTTCAACATCAAACTTGGTCTTACTTCCCCTACCAATTTTGAATGGGGTAAATTGTATTTCAAGGTTTCCTCTAGCTGTATAGGCTTCACATGCTCCTTAATCTATCCATCCCATGCTTTCATTATGTAAATCTATTGGGCAAGTCTCCTGACATCAAAAGGTTTTTTGATCAAATTATATGCTATTGACATTGGAAGGTAAGACCTGCATTTAGATACTCCTACGCCACATTCATTTTGGTATCCCTTTTGGCCTAAGATCTGCATTGTAGCATTAGATCTACAAGTGGCATCCTCATTTTGCAGCTTTGGCATTGGAAAAAGACAAATCTGGTGTTGGTTTTTTGCCCAAATCTGGGTTACATTGCAAGAAAAAGATCAAGTATTACATGTGGTTTTGAAGATCTGAGCATTTAAGGAGTGGTGTTGAATTATAGAATGTGGCATTTGGTTTTTATGTTCTACTGCATTGGAATCCTTTTTTTTAGATATACATTGCTTTCCATTACATTGGATCTATTTTAAAGATCAAAGATCCCTTTCTACTATGTGAAGGATAAAGACTACATTCTTGTTTCAGATCTAACTAAGGCATTAGAAGCAAGGAATTTGAGCTTGGTGCTTTTTCTATCTGCCTTATAGTGTGGAGGAATCAAGGGTTTCTAATACTTGGCAAATGGCATCTAGTCTATTATATCCAAGGTTTAAACATATGGCAAAGGTCAAAGACACATCCATTACTCCTTTGGTTAATGGGTTCTATGGTTTTATGGCCTGCTAAGCTCACATGAAGTTATTTGTTGGTACATCAAGACACATATTGCTAACACCTTCCTCTATTCACAGATCTATTGTACTATGACAACTATGGTCTTTAATAGTGTGAACATGCAAGCATTAGAATCCTTACCTCTAAATCTAGTGATGGTAACCAATCTTACCTCTATTTTCTTCCTCGACCTTCTCAATAGCCACATGCCAACCAAACCTTCCTCTGCCATCTATAGCCTACTCATGGCTTCCTCTTCCTATAAAACACCTCAGTCACCATTGTTCTACTCACCAAGCCTTCCTCCATTAGGTCTCATCATCAATCAATTAATTTTTGGAGCACATATACGCATTTAATTTCCAATCCCACATTCTTTCTAGAAATATGCTAGTGTTTTGGAAACCATAGGAAGCTTAATTTTCATTATTTAATGTCATTCATCGATTGACATTTTTACTTTTTGATTTAAAGCTTGACAATTTTTATATGGTGGGTAAAGTTATTATTAAAGTGGTGAACATACATGTGGGGTACATAATGATATAAGGCATGAGGATGACATGGAGGGGTTGTTATTGTGGGTGGGGCACACCTTTTTTTTATTGTTTTTTAATTTAAAAATAATACATTATAAAGGATAGTTTCATTTGTTTTAATTTTACCTTGTATTTTCACCCAAAAAAGATGAAGTGTGAGGCCTGAGTTGGTAGAAGACCAATTCCCCCTCACAAACAAAACCATTGAATTCCTTGTTCAATGTTGATTACAATGACTAGCTGGAAGGCTAGGTAACCCCTTAGCATCAAACATATTTTAATCATTTAGTGCAATTTATTTATTAAAAATGGGTTATTGATGGGAATTTATTTTGTTGATATCTTGTAAATTGTAGCTTAAAATTTAGCACCATATTTTGTAAAAGGTGTATTTTTCAATTTCCCATGTAGTTATCCCATTTTCATTGTAAAATACACTAAATTATAAAGTGCCAAAACTTGGGGGGGCTACCTGACTAGTTCACACATTTACTTCTCATATGGACACATTATCAACATAGTCAGATGTCCTCTTATTTTGCCTATTTGCATTTCATGTTTACTTTATTACTAAATTTCACTAATTTCTCATTCTCATGGACACATTGTCAGCTGAGTCTGATGTCCATTTATTGAGATGTGTAATGTCACTTATGCATTGTTTGCTCATACCTATATGGACATATTGTTAGTTAAGTCTGATGTCCTCACATTGAGCATGGTTTTAATTTCAAACATGGGGGGGTCATTGTTGATTGTCTTAAGGAGATTTTTGTGGGCCCTACACTCTTTCTTGTGCACACTTAATTTTCGTAACTATTACTTGTGCCCATTTAGTGACTATTTGCATAGATTTCTCTTGTATTCATAGATGCATTATCAATAGAGCTCAACATCCCTTTAAGAATGCATTATCACTTATGCATAGATTGTTCTCATTTGACTAAACTCATTTTTGGCATAGTTTAAAGTCCATATTTAGAATGTGCACTATTATTACTACTAGATGAGGAGAGTTGTTTCATCTCTAGTGATCCTTCTTGGGAAGTAAAATTATGCTTTGTGGCGTTCTTACATAGAACACTTGTTCACTTGCAAGAATCATATTCCATTTCTATATGGACAAATTCTTACACCCATTGATCTTGTTTAGTTTAATAAGTGGGCTAATACATGTGACAAGGTTTTTGCCACTCTATTATTTCATATTTTATTGGATCTTCATTGCCATATGGAGCATACAGAGTGTCCATGCACTATTTGGATCATCCTACAATCTCTTTTCAAATATCTAGTTGAGACTTACAACATACCTCCTCCTCTACCTATCGTCTCTTTAGAGATAGTTGTACTCTCACCTCCTGATTTTGTTTCTTATGATGACATATTCATGGTGGACAATGTTCTTCCTTTTGTCGAGCCCCCACTATAGGATGAGATTCTTCTAGACCTTAGTTGTCCTATTATATATTCCACTTTATTCTTATGCAGATTGTTGCTCTTTTAGAGCCTTCACAGCCTTGTACTTTGAAAGATTCCACTATTTATAGTATGAGTACACCTATTATGAGCATTGATGACTTGTCTCTTCCTATGGACTTTCTTTCTTCAATTAGTGATTCATGATTCACTCTTCACATGGACATTCTTTCAATGAATGTTCTATGTCTATCTTCTTCTCTGGCTATTCTCTCTCCTTCATTATATGCCTTTTCATTGCCATCTTCTATAGTTAGTCCTATGATATTTGATTAAACTTTGGCACATTTGAGCATTAACAGGGATACATTTAACCATTTTATAGATATATACATCATGATTCCTACATGCATTCCACTTGAGTGGGAATTTAATGGTTTGACAGCTTAGGGTTTTTTTCTTTCAAAAGGAAGAGACAACATTTGTTTCAGAGAGACCTATTACAACATTCATCATGTGACATCCTGCATTCACATTCTCTCTCTTCTATATGGAGGTACACTTCCTTCATGTTTTCTAGGATATTAGGGATCATCATTGTGTACTTGGAGTGATAATTATTTTAGAATCTTCTTCTATGGGGTCTTTTAGTCTCCTATTCTTATTTTTTCTCTTTTGTGGATGACTTTTTTCCCACTAGGTTTTCTCCTTTTCTCTACTTTATGAGAGATTAATGTGTACTTGGGTACCTCATCAGGAATTTTTGTTGGGACCCATTTTTTGTATCATCACTTACCTAAGATACGCTTATGGGGTGGGGGGGGGGGGGGGGGGGGGTGCTGGTGTAAGCCTTGTTCCCACTGGGTTTTGGCTACATGGTCGTATTAGCTTTCTTAGGGATCTAGAGGTCATGTTGGTCACTTGGGAAGATTAGTACTACATTCACTAGAATGTGTGATCTCTTTCCCTCTCTAATATTAATATATATATATATATACCTCTCTCCCTTCTAATTCTTCATTCAACATGCTATAGAGTAATTCATATCTTTGTGAAATATTCTCACTAGATGGTTTCAATTGCTTTCAATTATGTGATGTGTGCTTGCTTGACTCACATGATCACTTCACCATGACTATTCACTGATATGGATATCCTAGCAAATTCTTTTAGTAAGACACTTTTTATAATAGTGAATAACCCTATAGAGATTATGAGTTAACAGAATGGTGAGTAGGCCAAGCAAGGTAATGATGTCAAAATTAAATATTTTCAATCACTTAATGATTAATTTTAAGTGTCTAATTTCCTCCCACTTTATTCTAGTGATGCAAAGAAGTGAAATTAATAAAGTAAATTAGATGTGAAACTTAGTGTGTATACACACTTTTTCATTTGATGAAAATCCTGATCATGAAAGATACCTTAATGAAACAACTATAATAATGCCACTAAAAGAAGTTATTGTTCATTTTTAAAAGTTGAAAATCTAAAACTTGGCATTTGAAATTTGAAAGGATAGCAAGGAAATTATACACCTCAGAAAGTATGAAATCTAATTTCTCTATAAATTGAAAGTGGAAAAGTGAATGTGATCCGAAACTCTAAAGCTTTGGCTGAAAGATAATTTAAGAAACCAGAACAAGACAATTCAAATAATGCTATCTCTGAGAAGAGATGTTTTATTGATAAAAATTTGCAGACCCAAACATATGCTTATCTCTAAGAAGAGATGTTTGATTTCCATTCTGGGTTACATCTTCATTTATACATGTTTTAAATGTGGGGGGAGGATGTGTAAGGCCACCAATATTGAGGGAGATGAATTGGTTTGACTTCCATGATTTACAACAATACAGAATTTGAGGAATTACTATTTTTAGAAACTTACTATTTTTAGACTGCACCACTAAAATTGAAATTTGGGGCACTTCCATTGGGTTTTCTAGGGTCAAAATTCATTACAAAAATATCAATGCCATCTCACCACGTTCTCTTCATTATTATCTTTCCAACGATTCAAATGGTGAGTCAATTGGAGCTACGGTGCAAAAGTTATGGCTCCCAAAAGTTCTGTCATCAATTAGGGTAGACCCATCCCCTGAATTGTCACCTGAATTGTTGCTCAGATCATTCCTCCCTCCTTGAGAATAAGTGGTCTTCATTGCATTAATATTTTTCATCTAGTGTGGTAGTTGTACTTTGATTTTATTCTTGATGCAGACTTAGAATGGACTGTGATTTATGGAACTATGTAGGGCTCAATTGTTCACCATTTCTGTCTGACCATCAGTCTGTGGATAGAAGGCCATGAACTTCTTCAACTTGGTATCTATTTTATTCTATTGTTGTGTTATTTGTGTAGTCATGGATGCAAAATTAGCCCTTTTAGATTCTTGTGGCCTAACCCATCCCCTGAATTATCACCTAAATTGTTGCCCGGATCAGCATGCCCCCTTATCGAAGGATTTAGATAAATGTTGAATCTATGGTGAATTGAGAGTGATAAAGTCTCAATTTGAAAACCTTTGAAATATCTCAAGTTATAAAGATTTTGTACTCCAAATCTCATTTGATTATGTGCAGAGTAATTTTTGACCTTGGGTAAAGGGATTTAAATTTGATAGTGGCCATGTCATCCAAAAAGAAGGGATAGAGGGAATGAAAGATAATGCCCCTAAAAGCCTGCATATTCACAACACATATGGATAGAATATGAGATCCAAGATCATATCCTAATTACTCCACAACCAAGGTAGGAACTCCAAAAGAAGATGACAAATAGGAAGTGGTAGAAGATATAAATACAAAAGGAAGATGAGATGGCCCTGAACTTGATGCCATTTTAATGGCAAGATAAATGGGAGAATGAGGAGGGTGTATTCAAATTTGAATAAGGCTAATGCCATCTATCTTCCCACTCCACTAGAGCTCTATAAATTATCATCCCATAATAAGGAAAAAATCTTAGTTTTTATTGGTGTCACTATCAAAAGAGGGAGAATATTAGAGAATTACTACCTGAATTAAGATTGTAAATATTATATGTACCCCAACCTAATGTAAATCTCCCTTACTTGGTCATTAACACAACCATGTTTTATACTAATGATGTAATATGCTATTCATGTTTTATCCCTGGATATGATGTTCATGTGGGAATGAATGTTTTTTGAGCTAATTTACATTGATTAGTTTAATTATAAATGTTTGTTGAATGGAAGTAACTAGGCACCTAGGTTAGGTACAACTGATATTAATGATCCAAATTAATTTTTTTGTTCTTCCATTGATAATATTATTGCCAACCAACCCCAAACCAACTTGAGTACTATACTTTATGCCTCATGTATGTGTGGGGAATGTTTTTAATCATGATATGTAAACATAGGGAAGATTATCATTGGGTACGTAGATAGATGTGATAACACCCAAATCATGGGAAAAAATGCCAACATTTTGGTTTAGTTGTTAGGACCGATCACATTTTGTTGAAGTAATGATGACGAGAAGAAATAATTAATTGAATTTCTTTAGAAAATATTTAGTGATGGTTGGAAAATACAAAGCATAAGTTTATTGAAGGTCACCATGGTTGTAGAGGTCGAATGCCAAATAAGTAGGTTGAAGAAAACTTATACAACATTTTATATGTGATTATTTTCTATGCATTACTAGAGCACCTTTATGCATGACTTGTGATGTATAATCTAAATAAAAGGAGAAACCTAGGATGAGAGTATATATGGACAAAACAACAATTAGAGCAGTTGTGAAATTTGGATGCAATTTGGACTCGAGTTGTGGGTGTGTGGTGGCATGGTAAATTAAATATCTATGTGTTAGATTTCACTTTATCCACATATTTTGACATTAAGAAGTTGATTTCTAGTTCCTTCTTGGACCTAGGGGTTCTTACCTCATAAAGTTACCCTTGGAGATCAAGAAGTTGATGGTAGGTTGAAGACCTACCATTAACCAACTAAATAGCATTGTACATGAGCAATGAGATGAATGGGGATGGAGAATGATGATTCCTTTATATGGCTCATTATATCCATACAATAACCCTATTGTTACTAGCTAATATACCTTCTTGGAATGAATATTATATGAATTTTATGACTTAGTTCTAGTATAAACTAGAAAATAAGTACTTATATCTTAATTTGTATGTGTGAGTCAATGCTACCTAATTTTACTACTAAGTCCTAAATATTTGAATGGTTGGCCCTCAATTTTTCATTTAAAAGTGATATGAATTTTATATAATTGAATACTATGGATTTTTGGAAAGTAACCTAACCCTTGAAGGCAAATAGGCATATGATGGAGCTATCTAGTGAAGCTCTATAAATTGGCTCTAAGCTCTGGAGTCCAAAAGTCAAGCTATAGAGTTTGTTAATCAAGATCCATAGTACAATAGTAATATTTGATGCATAATAGGTGAGTTCGAGAATGCTAAAAATGAGCTCAAAAATACATCAATAAAACTCTAGTGTTATTCCAACCATATGTAGATCTCATCAAAGGCATTTTGGATGATCATGCAACATTATAGACACCTCTCTGATATGTCCATGGATTATTATTAGATTCATATAGACACTCACCATTTATAAAATTCTATTTATAGGTATGATACTTATATTAATGTTTTATAAAAACACCACTATATGTATTTTGGTATTTTAGGTTGCCAAAACAGAACACATTGTAATATTAATATGTTGTAACCAAATGACAACATGAATATGGTTATGTAATCTTTACCAATGTTTCACCTTGAAACATGGGGAATGGTTGTAACAATTTTCCTATTTCTAAAAATATTTGGATTGCAATTGTGATCCTATTAATTTGTTAGTTTATTTTAGGCAACAATTGTAGGAATGTTGTAAGATTAAGACAACATCTTATTGATGTTCTGTAGGTTCAATAAGTAATAGAGAATTGAAATTATGAGCATAAAAAGTACGCGTTAGATATATTTTATAGATTGTAACCATTTCCAAAAAATAATGAATCTTTGAATGTTACTAAAAGACCAAGTTTGATTTAAATCTTATACCAAGGGAGAACAAGGGCCCACTCACCCAAGAAGATAGGATTTTTTTGTGTTGTTGTATTTATTTATGTTTATTTTATTTATCATTTAATCCTTTCAAAAATGTTTATAATATAAGTGTGATTTTATTAACCTCTAGGTCTTTATTTGTACATATCATTTCAAGTCACTTTCCCAACATTTTCCTTTCTAAAATCATTTTCATTTAAAATCAAATTCAATTCAACACACATATTAGAAGGTGTTTTCCTTTGATAATCAAAGTGTGTTTGGTTAATTGTAGTATCTTTGACAACAAAAGTATTTCTTTACAATCAAATGTGTTTATTTATAAGCAAGTGTGTTTACTTCAACATTTTGATGAAATAGAAGGGCCATCTATCCAAAAAGAAGATGTACATGGGATGGAAGAAGAAGGACAAGCTAGGCATAGGAACCAGCTAGAGGATGCCCTAGAAAGAGCCCCATCTATCCAAAAGGAAAAGGAAATATTAGAAAAACTAAAAGGAATATGTTTGAGCACCCATATAATGAGATTGATCTCCCAAATGAATTTGAGGGTGGGTAACCACAACATGAATAAAATACATAGTTGTGGGCTGACCTAGGAGGAGAATGAGAATAAGGAGGGTTATAGGAAGATGAGTCTATCCTCACAGAAGATAGCCCCACATGTTATGGAGCATACAAAACTAGGGTAGGATGCAAAACACTATTTAGGAGAAGTTATAATGTAGGGTGCAAGATGAACACCTATATCTTTGGGATGCCTTGGCATCAGACTGGGCCTCTTTAAAAACCTAATGACAACTATCTTTTACCTTGGAATAATTTAGGGAGGAGCCTATCGATCATATGGGAGTGGGAATGTCCCTCATAAATTCTATATCTTTCACTTGGGCATAGCTTAGGAGTACTCTCTTGAAGTTGGATACTGAAGTAATTTGGTATACTAAAAAACATATTGGCAGCAAAAAAAATTACAAGTAAACTGGCAAATGCCATTAAGGAAGAAGAAATAAATCACCTACTTATCAAAAAATCCCTCAATAAAGAAATAAATCAAATAAAATGTAAATTAAGGAATACACTGAATAAGGAATGAGTTGAATAGGAAAGGGTTGAATATCAAATTTAAGAAGTAAAGGTTGGAACCCTAAACCTATGTGACAAGAGTTTTAGAACTTAACCCAACCTCCTAGACATGATTGATACTATGCACACTAACCCGTTGAATATTTTAGAGGTCCTAAATAATGTGCTATTGAAAGGGAGAAATAATCTATGAGGCCCCAAGACAGGCTAGAGGAAGCCCCACTCAAATGCAATGAGTGATTCAAATATTACAAGGGAAATTTAAAAACCCTTATATGGCTGATATATAATGCTTGTTTAGGAGTTTTCTTGAGCAAACTAGGATAATTTTGTTATGACTATCATACCAAGAAGATAATCATAAATATTTTTTTGTGTTGGTAGACACAATGAAGAACAAAGAGGAGTGAGCCTCCTTACTAAAAGAGGTAGAGGCATTAGCCCAATGAAGCTATAAGGAAGGATTTAGAGCTTCAATAAAGAAACTTGGATGAAGAGATCATTTTAGAAGAAGCCCTAAGAGATGGGTTGGAGAAGATTGATTATATAAAGTAAAAGGTTGAATGCCTTATCATATGATCACTGACCTTTAAATGATAAGCATCAATTCAGCCATAATGTAAGAGACTATTCAACTTGTCATGAACCCATGAGATGAGTTTCAGAGAGAGATACATAAGAGCATTATGGATATGTATTATCCCCCCTCCTAAATAAAAAACACCATAAAGAAGAACCAATTGATCAAGGAAGGAAAATTAGGTTAGTGTGGGGTAGTTGTTAACCCCAAGTAAAGAGATTTACATTTGATGGTGACGACATTATCTAAATAGAAGGGGACAAAGGGAATGAAAGATAATGCCACTAGAATCTTTTTAGCCCACAGTACATCCAGATAGATTATGAGATCCAAGAAGATTACATCTTAATTAATCCATGACCATGGTGAAAAATCCAAAATAAGACAATAGATAGGAAGAGGTAGAAGATATAAATGCATGTGATAGAGGAGATGACCTTGAGCTTAACACCATGTTAATGGTGAGATAAGTGGGATAATGAGGATGGAATATTTAAATTTAGAAAAAATCACGCACCAACTATCTTCCCACTCTGTCAACGCTCTATAAATTATCATCTTGTAGTATGAAAAAAAGGTTGGCAAAAAGTTTAGTCATTACTAGTATCATTGTTGGAGTCAAAAGAGGAAGAATAGTGACATGCTACCTTAATTAAGATTATATATCATATATGTGGCCCACCTTGATGTAAATATCCCTTACATGGTCATTAATAAACCATGTTATTTACTAGCAATGTAATATGACACTCATGTTTTATCCCTGGTTATGATATTCATGTGGGAATGAATGTCTATCGAGCTAATTTACATTGCTTAGTTTAATTATATATGTCTATTAAATGGAAGAAATTAGGCACCTAGTATAGGTATAAGTGATATGAGTCATTTGTATTCATCTATTTTCTCTCCTATTAATAATATCATTTCTAACTAACCCCAACCCAATCTAGATACTTTAATATGTGCCTTGAGTGAGTACAGGGAATGTTTTTCCTTGTGATATGCTAGCACAAGGAAGATTATCACTATGTATGTAGATAGGTGTGCTAGTACCAAGTTCTTTGGAAAAAAAACCAATAGTACTCTATGAAATAATTGAAGGGGTGGATCCACAAAATATGGCTCACTACAATAGAAAAATACAACCATAGATGTTGAGTGTCACTAAACACTAATGTGGCCCACTTTGAACATGAAGACGAATCACACCCATGTCATTAGATCTATATTATATTTGAAAATTTACAACTTTGAAAATTGTAGACTTTAAAAAATCATTTTTACATGTAATAACCTGAATATGAATGAATAACATGCCCCCTATATTATACTAAGTTGATATTCAATGCCATTTAAATGTTGTAGCTTTCAACTTGTAATTGTTTGAAACTTTTAACTAATTTACACATGCCCATACATATGCATCAAATAGATGTGAATATGTTATTGAATTAAATGTAGGAATGGGTACACATGCATGTTACATCCCCCCATAGTCTGAAAATGATAAATCATATTGTAATTTTGAAAATTGTATATTATAATAAATCTATTTTATGCTTAGGATTGAATAATATAAACATACCTATTGTGATGCCCCCTTTTGAGATGAGAGATTTAGCCTGTAAGTAACTTGTCTCAAAATAAATCATATATGAAATCTATAATCATGTAGTAACATTTTGAAATTTTGAATTGGATTACATCATAATATTAAATATAACATTGAATTATATATGAACATGTGTTAGATAAATATAACATTGAATCATATAAATAACATGTGCATTATATCTATCATGGCACAAGAGTAAAAATAGAAATGATGCATCATATAAATGTACCACAGTGACAAGTACTAAAACATATTATATCACATCAATTACATATAATGTCACACATAAGGCCCAAAGGGCACACACAAGCTATATTGAAATGTCACATAAATAAACAAGGCCAATGGCCAAATGTAAATGGTATGTTAATAACATTTAATAAATAAAATGTATATATTGCACATAGAATGTTGAGGGCCATACATAATAAATAAGCAAGTCCTATCTTATGATGTATTAAAGTAAGAATGTAAAGTGAAACATAGAGCAAATGAAAACTAGTCTACATCAATCATATGTATCAATGTCATTGATATAAAATATCATATTCATGTATATAAATGTAAAGTATGAATGATTAGTAAGACATTTTTATGATATACAGTTCAACACAATAGGGAAGTTGTGAATAGATACAACATGTTGAAGTTTTCACTGAGAACGGAGAGATACCCAAAACTTAACAATATTGTTGGGTAATAAGGGAAGCCTAACATCAAAATACCATGTAAAAGTATGTCCTGTATCACATTCAAATACCTCGTGAAAAAATAATGTGTATTGAAATTTGAAATATCATATCTACTTAACATGAAATAAATAAAATATGTAAAGAAATAAACTAGTAACATTTGAAAATGCTTTTGAGTTCTTGATTTTGAATTTTTGAAATTATTTTGATTTTTTAAAATATATGAATTTTATTATTTTTTTATTTTTTTGACATATTTGAACTTAAAAATATGTGAAAGGATGCTAAGAATCAAGCCTTAAAAAATAGAAGATATAGGGAGGAATTCGAACAATCCTAAAAAATGTGTTAAAACATGGTATGGTAAGAAGGGAAGCAAGAAAAATAACCCTATTGTATGCATAAATGAATCATCGTAATGTAGTAAAAAATGTGTGTGTGTGTGTGTGTGTGTGTGTGTGTGTGTGTGTGTGTGTGTGTGTGTGTGTGTGTGTGTGTGTGTGTGTGTGTGTGTGTGTGTGTGTGTGTGTGTGTGTGTGTGTGTGTGTGTGTGTGTGTGTGTACGTGTACACATATTCCTCAATGGGTAAAAAACTAAATGTGGTCCTATAAAGTATCAAAAATGAGATAATGTGAGTTGAATGGGAACCATAGGGTGGTAGATATGCAAAGGTGAGCAAGTGGATTGAGCATTTTAAAGTAATGAAAGATAATTGTTTTAGATTATTTGAGTTGGTTTTAAAATCAAAAGGGTAAGTACCCAAAGTAAAGCCAAGGGATATAAGAATGTTTGGATAAGGGATATAAGAAATAAAAGTCAAGTAAAAAGTAAAGAAGATATGTAGAAAGAAAGTGCAAGTATCTAACCAATTATATTTGTAATG